>JANVCK010292707.1:0-14307 GCA_026546655.1 Epizoanthus illoricatus
ACTAAAGATATTGACCTGAATTTTTGGATACGAAAGTTTAAGAACACACTGCTTAACCTCAACTTTTTTCTGAAGAACTTTTTTCTCGATTTTTCAACCAGTGCAAGTACCTTAAGTTGAAATAATAGTAATAATAATAATAATAATAATAATAATAATAATAATAATAATAATAATAATAATAATAATAACAATTATAATAATTATAATAATAATAATAATAATAATAATAATAATAATAATAATAATAATTTATAGTACACTGAACCGTTCTTAGAATGCGATTTTCAACTTTTCCTTCCAGCGACTGTCACTTCTTCCATACAATTCACCAAAGATGTTTACAAGTTCGTGCGGCCCGCCAACCAGCAAATTTAACCTCGCTTCCATGCAGCACTCGTACGTACGTACTGATCTGCGTATGATTACAACTGGGGTTTCCATATACCACCGTCATCATATCCACTGCACTGCACTAGCCTGCTAATTCAGCCGCTTCACGTCGATTTCGCAATGGTCTGGGCCCGAGCTAGCTTTACCATGCCCATCATTCCATGCACATGACGTAATCCCGTCCTGAATAGGATGAAGCCGCTGATTGGCTATTTAATATAGTCACAATATATAAAAACAACAACAACAACAACAATAATAATAATAATAATAATTATGGCTTTATGACGGATCCATAAAAAAGGACTCTTCTCCGCTAAAATACTAAAACTGAATTATATGTATAAAAGCAGAAACTTACTACTAATTACAATAATAAAATACGATGTTTAGATTATTTGCAACGGAAAATTTAGATATACAAGATAAAAATTATTTAGTATTAAAAACTGTGTTCATCCACCCCAGACCCCGTTTCATACACTCCTTTCCCTCCCCAACATCTCCTCTCCCAGTTTAAAAAAAATTGAGTGTTTTCATAATTTGAGTCTTTGTTCTAAAAACGTGCGTGCTCGTCCGAGATGGTGCTTGAAGCAGTTGTTCTAGTACGAGTTCCTTCATTCTTTGCAGCTGAAAGCTCATGAAAGTATTTTAGATAATTTATGTTAATTTAGAAACTATCTGTTGATGTAAGTTTAATAAGAATAATTTTTGATGAAAACTATAGTTTGATAGCAATTTTGTTGTGTTCCTTTATTAAAATATATTTTATATTCCAGATATCATTAGGACGTCATCAGTTTGGAATGTTGACGCTCGTGAATGAGACATCTCACTAGCTCGGGCAAAGCAAATTCGGGCCCAGTCCGTTGTGCATCCAACGTGAGGCGGCTGAATTAACAGGCTAGCACTGCACCACCACCCAGAAATGAAAGTGAAAGAGGCCTATTTCTTATATATTAGCACATTCTGCTTTTATAGTCATTATTGTTGCCGTCAGGATTCTGGAAAAAAACAACAACAGTATTTGACCTCGTATCGATCAAGTGAACTGACTTCAAAAGCGAGTATTCAGTGCAACACTGAACCAGTTGCGAACTAAAAATTGCAAGCAGTAACCAAAGAGTCTCTCAACTGCAAATTGATGTATACCTGATGCACTAGTAACTGCTAGTACTGAGCGATATTGGCAATGTTGAAAAATGGACTCTCGAAAACAGGATGATACTCAACGCAACTAAAACAAAGACCGAGTTAGTTACATGAGCGAGACAATCCAGAGCTGAATGGAGAAAGGATTGGACTAGTATTCTCACAGAAATTTCTGGCAGTAAGAATTGACAATGCGCTGAGCTTCAGCGAGCATGTGGTGGGGATGTGCGGAGGTTTGACTAGAGAATAGGAGCTTGAAAAAGGTTGGACGAAATCTCTCTCTTGAGCAATGCAAACTGTACTATAATGCTATGATCAAGCCATTCATGTTATGTGAATCTTGCCTAATCCCTAGGCCTCTTTCCTGGACGCGCGGTAGTCGATGCGTGACGCCACGCTCCGAATTCTCTGGGCGAGTTCCAGTCGCTCTCCGATGTTGACGTCACTGGCCGTAGGCCTCAAGAGTAACAAAGGGACTTTGCAAATATGGATCCACAGTCTGGAACTCGTGTATGTTCGCATGAGAATGATCAACGAGTGCTTAGGATGCAGGAACGAGCTGCCGTGTTATCCTTTTGGTAAAAAGTCTATCAAGTCTATCTATAAAGACAGCCAGTATACTTCGCTTTTCCCCTATTCTTAATTACATACTGTGCTTTTATACATTTTATCACGATATGTAATCTTAAAAGGCTTCGGTAGTTTCAAGTAGTTTGTTGTAGCGCTTTAGTATATCAGTTTTGTATTGTAGATTAAGAATATTGTAATTTGCCTCTGAATAAGGTGAACCACAAATTTTTCGGTGTTTACTATTAACAAATAAAATTGTAATTCATTCGTCATTCATACTGAACTATAGATTTTTGTATATTTTTACCAAAGTTAACCTATATTGTGTAATTACTAGTAAATTTAGTTATCCTGAGTGCACAATCAGCACCTGACCGCCAAAATTATTGACACAACTGTCAAACTATGTTAGATACCTTACCTTTTCTAGTTTTTACAGTTTTATATACTAAATATGGAAATACACGGATGCTATATTTGGATATCTAGAAAGACTGAAGTGGAACGAAGTCAAGAAAAATTAATATTTGGTCCATCCAACCGTTTTGTGTTCTCTGAACTGGAAGCACTGTAAGTACCGACAGGTGATGACCGACTGATAGCATGGAAATCAAATTAATGTCAAACTAAGTTTAGCAAATCGTTTTGCTGTGGAGACTAAGTATACAATTCCACAACTGTTTAACTAATATGAGTCACGATGGGTGAATAGTTCACCCAGTTGTATGCTCACTTAACTTTTCTCGACGAGGTGGTCGAGATTCTCAACACAGCTTCCAAAACGATCATATTCCTGCATCTTCTTTTAAGTACTCCATGCAGAAGTTTCTGAAGCAATCCATGATACGCAACGAACCTTATTTATGTAAAATCCAGTATAAAACAGGGTTAGAAGTGATAACTATTTTGCGAAAGTTCCAACGACAAAGATCTTCGATTGGTCCGCCATCTTGAAAACAACCTGGCCTCGCCAGGCCGGCCGGCTAGGGAACTGGTGCATAACTATATTCTAGGCCTAGTCTCCCCAAATCAACAATAGAATTAGAAAGCTAGTCTGCCCTTTAGAAAGCTTGATTTTAGATTTCGGAACTGATCCAGATGAAATAAGCGACATAATAAAAATTATAACTAGGAGTTACCAACATACATAGGTGTCAAGTTCGAGAGGAACGATAGGAGTGAGATTCATGTAAATGAACTTGCCGTGAAATTATAAAGAGTGTATGGAGAAAGTTTGACATTTGGAGAATATATGCTTGAAAGATCGAGCCAAAAAGCACGAAAATTCAGTTAACGCTGAGGCGTGTGTGACACGCCCGAGGTATAAGACCTGGTAAATCTGCCAAAGACAAGTGAAATGCTGCCCAGGGTAAGTATACCGTAAACTTCCGAATATAAGCCCATGGTCTTATATTTGTCAAAGCACTTTTTGGGAGGCTTATTTTAGGAGTTTGAGTTTCAAAAATTGGTCTGAAATTTTTCAATGCGAAAGTGCGAACGCGTAGGCGTATGTTATAAAATTAAGTTGTAAAATGCCAACTGAAACAAGCTTTCTTGAAACAACACAACACGCTGTCTGTAAACATTCGCAGCCCCATTACAGGTAGTAACGATATAAAAAAGTTGTCCAGTCATCAATGCTTTGAAGGCTTGTATTTTAAGATAAATCCTTATATAAGCCCATGGGCTTATTTTTGGAGTGGGCGTATTATTGTAAGGATCTATTAAACCGTATGACATTTGAGGGGCTTATTTTCGGAGTGGGTTTATTTTCAGGGGGGAGATATTCAGACTTTGAGGTATATAATCCGCAGTCTTGCGGTGTCTTGTTTATGTTTTTCCTTCGTTTACTTTTCTTTTCTATATCTATGGTTTTCATGTAATTTACTTCTTTCAAGGACGCCATGTTTTGAAAGGCAAATGTAGAATTTAAGTTCTTGACTGATAAAACTGAATAGTCCACAATCAGCTGACATGGGGGAATACAGCTGACATATTTAGATGCGGGCTCAATGTTAACAAATTTAAAACGCTGACTGTGGAAACGTCAAGACCACTATAACAAGCCACTATTCCGCTAAACATTTGAAGTTTCTTCTTGATAAACTCTGAAGAAATATCCTGAATCTCGATCAGGTGATCTCGTATGAGCATCGATTGCTCCGCTGGCAGCAATGAATATTTATTGCAGCTTGTAGTGAAAATTCGATAACAAATGGGGATAGAGCGAATTTCGCATGAATGTCGAATAACCAAAATCAAAGATATTGCAATACATTAAATTCAGCGGTACATTCAGCCAATGAGTTGGCTGTAAAATGGCGGGAAAATGGCTTGCATCGAAGGGCTATGGCGCCAAAATGCAGTGCACGCGCGCACATAGGCGTTGTCTTCTAAGTTGTAATGTCTTGTCATTAATCTGATGCGTCACTGGCTAAGAAATTGAAACAATATACAGCAATCTCTCGTTATCTCAAATCCGGTTATCTCGACTCTCTCGCTATCTCGACTCTCTCGCTATCTCGAACAGAAAGCTGTTTTCCTTGGGTTTGGCGAACTCTTTACCTGTAATTTACCATGGCTTATCTCGACCCGCCCCTGTTATCTCGAACAAGTTTTCATTTCCATTTACCTAACTTTACTTAAATTTGAAGACTTAAAGCGGAAAACAATGGAATTAAGCCGGAAAACGAATTAGTCTTTATTAAAAAAGGCCCTTAATTTTGACGGCTCTAGTGGCTGAAATAAAAAAAGGGTAATAATTACTTTTTCAAAAAGGTACGACATTTTCTGGATGTCATATTATGTCGAACTATGTTATTTTTTTTGTAAAAATTACAGTGAAATATACGAAAAGTATATTGATATGTGTTACTGGGTGCTAATATTGTAATGCGCATTTGAACATATACATATGGAAAGTGCGCAATATAAATGCAATATCATCATAATGAAAATAGTAAACCCAACTCCCCTTCTAGTCACTGCTTAAAAGCTAAACCTGTCAAATTCGAGGCCTTTCCTCGGAATGAAAAATAAACTCCAGGAAAAAAATCTTTCCTCCTCTCCTCCCCCCCACCCTTCCACTAAATAAATAATTGGGTCCCGGAAAATAAGTTCAACCTCTACCCCCGCCACTTAATGAAAAATCTTTTCTGAGAAAACATTTTGAATCGTTCATTCCTCCCTTCCTCCTACCCACTGAATGAAAAATTGGCTCCTGGACAAACAATTCGAACTCCCCCCCCCGAAGAGAAATTCCTGGCTACGGGCCTGACATTACAAAGACAAGACGTGAATTTTCAACTCTCATGCGAAATCGGCTCTAATAGTAATATTACATTCGCACACGACCTTGTTTCCAACAAAAACGTATACCGCTATAAAATCAACCTGGTACGCATGAATTATATCCAGTTGATTGGTTACGATCAGTTTTAGTTGTAAACAAGTACCGTATTTCCTCTATTAAACCCCCTGGGGGCTTATTTTCAGTGCTTCTGGACTTATTAGAGGGGGCGGGGGCGACTTATTAGAGGCTGGGGGCTTAATAAATTTTCATGTTATTTAGTAATTCAGAACTATCTTTATTCATAATTTTGACAGTTGACAATGTCTTTCAGATTATTTCAAATAAATATAGTGACTAATGTAAATAATTTTGCAAAACTAAACAGTTTATGGTCGTAAACGAAACACAACAGTTATGCCATCCACCGCATTGGTATTTTTATATTCAAAATAGGTCTGCTTTTTAATGAAGAAAAATACCCCTTTAGGGGGTGGGGACCTAATAGAGGCTGGGGGCTTATTAAATTCCTAGTGCCTCAGACTGGGGGCTTATTAGAAGGGGGCTTATTAGAGGCTGGAGGCCTAACAGAGCAAATACGGTAACTATTTGACCGAAGCTGTGTATTTAGTTCCTATATTTCAAGGTTTATATTTCAAATTGTTCGATCTCTCAGTCATACTTCAAAGCCTATGGTTACCTGTCGGATTTATTATATTTATACAACAGCACCGAAAAAAGGTTAAGCGACTTGGATACTGGCCGTTTTCACCTTAGAAGACGAGCAAGTCGTCTGCACGGACAAGTCGTGTTAGTGTGAATGCTAGACAAATAAGTCTTATGTTGTGTTGGTCGTCGAAAATTCACATCAGGGCAAGATGGACAAACAATAAAGTTCATCGCAAAGGGCCTAGCACTCATACTTGCTTGGTTACCCAGCCTTGTTTCCGGAGGAAGCTGCGCGGACCTTCTTGGCTGCCGCCATTTTGATATCCTACAAGCCATCACTCCCTTTGCATGTAGTGCCATTCTCCTGTGAGGATACTGCGCCAACTTGTTCGACCATTTGTTCGCCTAGTGTGAAATTAAGACAGGCTTTGGTCGACTTATCCATCTAGACGAAAAAATTGTCCTCGACGGAGAAAATTAGACGACTTGTACGTCAAAAATCATGTCTGTCCCGTTTTTAGTCTCTGTTTCCAGTCGCTGTTTTGGGATGAGCCCGCGATTCTCACCCAGAAAGACGGCTGGGCGCGTAGGTTTGAGCATTGCGGTTCATTTCAACCAATCACAACATAGGCCTGCACGATTCGTGCAGGCAGAATAATTACATCAAATTATCATAACGTTAGACACGAAAACAGTGAATCAAGTGTTTGAGTTGTTTTATGTTCCTGCGAATTGTGTGCTGGGAAAGTTTCCAAAATCATTTGAGAATTGCCGATGACTTTCTCTTTGAATGTTTCAGTGGAATGTTTAAAAACAGCCGCAAAACATTACTTCAGCAAGCGCTGCGGTATTAAATAGTTCTTGAAATTATCACAACAACCGCGATTTCGTAAGTATGTTTTATACGAAAATCTCGCTAATATTAAAAACAACATTTCTAGTATTGTGAATCAGTGTAGAAAGTTGTTTAATCATCCAATGTTTCTGCAGGAAAAAGGCAGCTTCTTTCAGGGTAAAAACATTGAATGGAAACCAAAACACAACCAATTCAATACAAATTCGATAATACGGTATTTCTCTTGACCTCTTCCTATTAATAGGACGTAATTTACAAACCTCTTTTCAATTTTATTTTGTAGACACGTATTTAATATTGCAAATTGCTGGTTGTGAATTGTGATTGTTACAAAATATAAAAGCAGTCCGTATCCGACTGAAAAATAGCAATAAAATGCTTATTTCTGTCAGTTCTGACACAAAAATTCACTTTTCCTTTAAAATTGACAAAACGGATCCAATTTGCACCGGATCGAAATTTGAGAAAGTACGGACAGGACGTCCGAGGAAATATGGCGGACATCTGAGGAATCGTAAATTTATGAGCATATTTTAATATTTAAAAACGTTTTTATCAGTGACGTCAGAGACAAGGGTAGCCACTCACGAGTTCAGCCGTTATCCAGGAGGATCCTGTTAGCACCGGACTCGAAGAAACGGCTGGAAATCGAGCCTATCCAGTTTTCAGACTAAAGCTCCATTTACACGCGCTAAAAACCTGGCACGGCACCCCTAAATCTCGGCACGGTGCCGATGATTTTTTGGTACGGCATGCCCTGTTTACATGAGCGAAAAATCGGCCTGGCACCCCTAAGGCTGGGCACGGTGCCAACTCAATGTCTGGGCACTGCGCGGCTAAATTTATGTCGTGTAAACGGGTAGTGCCGATCTCATTTTGGGTACCCGTTCCTTCTTTTTACCCACTTTGGGCTTAAATTATATTTACACGCGCAAAAAAGCGGCCCGGCACCCCGAAATCTCGACACGGTGCCTCTTTTTACCGGTGCGGAGCACACCTCCGGAGATGTGCACCCCTAAAATTTCTGGTACGGGTATATCTGTTTACACGTTACACGTTACAAATCAGCAGTTCCGTGCCGAAAAATCACTGGTACCATGACGAGATTTGGCGGTGCTGTACCAGATTTTGTGCGCGTGTAAATGGGTCTTAAGACGATTTGTCCGACTTGTACTTCTCAAAAAGCTGTCCGTCTTCTAGTGTGAAAACGGCCATTGTGTTGCAGTTTTTGAACTGTTTGTTTATTAAGAGTGGCTTTATAACCAATATACATGCGGGCAGAGTTCTCACGAAAACTGAAGCGTGAACAATCTTCGCTTCATGTAAAAAAATATACCTTAACTACGAAATTTTTCAGACTTACAATTTTTGTAGAATAAACTTCGTAGGAAAAATTTTCGGACTTTTTTTACAGAAATTTCAGTCGTAACACTCTGAGGCGATAATACATGTAAATAATGTTAAATCTGTTGAACACAATTTCGTTTAGACAGTTTAGTTTGAACACAACAAACTACACGACATACTCTAAACAAAAACAACAAAAAAAAGTGAAGAGTGCTTGAATAACACAGCTAAACATGCAATCTTCGATTATGTATATTGTGTCTTAAATTTGTTATCCTAGTGAATGGAGTCACACTGTCGTGCGTTTTCGTAAGCCTTGTTTGTTGTAAAATGCTTAAAATTGCAGTAAATTGCACAATATACATAATTGAAAATTTTCGGACTTGTGATTTTTAAGACATTGTAGAAACCGAGTTATTTAATTTTCACGATTTCTCGAAAACTCTTCATAAAAGATCCTTTCAGAAGTAAAGAGAGCTAAAAACAAACAATGGTAAACGTAAACAAACCAACTCCATAAAGAATGTGCTGCATATGTTGACATAAAATTTTTCCTGACAAATTTTCACAATTTTTTTTTTGCGCCACCAAAGTTTTTTCAAATCATGAAAAACGTGAATTTGATGCCGCAAAAAGTCATGTAATAAGGTTGGATAAAACACCGAGTGTAATAAATTATCGAGTTTTATATCGATTTGATGGATTTATTAATAGATCTGAAAGATTGTATTTTTGCTTGCCATGTGTTTTTTATTAATCGATTCAAGGTTGTGCCAAGATCTTGCGGTACTGAGATACGCCTTGGACCATTATATACAAATAAAATGTTTACATGACAGAAGCACAACCGTTCTACCATTTATTTGGCCAGCGGCTGCATTGGTCAAAGCAAGACTTGCGACGAAACTGACAAGTGACACGATTAAGAGCGCCGAGAGGAGTCGTTCAAGTCATACTGCTAAGGTAACGCTTTGACTGCATACACGCTTTCCAAACTCTGCATAGATCAAGTCAGTTGTGTAATTAGCGAACAAAGTTGAACACTTTAAAATATTAATAAGAACGACCTGACTGTCATACTGGTGTAATTTGACTTCAAATGTGATCAGTTTCATATTAACTTTCCACATATCGACGGTGAGGTCGGTGGCTATGGAACTGTTATATTGAATAATCATTTTAAACTTCTTGCAGTTACTTGAGGCACTGTAAATATAAAAACGTTATCTTAGGTGCGATTTGTATCGCCAGTGCCTTGTTTATCGTCTTGCATGCGGTGATTTGAAGTGAGTTTGAACTGGTGATGACGGTGTTCACCGAACCATAGAAAACACGTCTTTGCTCGTGATGTTTACAGTTGTGTCAAATTCCTGCGTCATGATTTGAATACTAATTCAATCAGATGGTTAGTTATTTAATGAAAATTTTAATATTGAAATGTGTTAATCGTTTATTGGAATTAAAGAGATGAGTCGTAAGTTTTGTTCGTGACAAAGGTGACATAGGTCGCAGTGAACTGAAGTAAACAGCTCGTGTAATTTGCATATCCGGCCCCGTGCCTCATGAGCTCAGGAATAGAAAAGGGAATTCACTCGCAACTCCATCAACGCATAAAGGATATTGGCAGCAGTTATAATTCTGTATATTTTCTTTCTTTTATATTTCCCGTAAGGTTCTGTATACGAACGTATGCTTAGGAATAAGGTCTTTTATAGTTCGCCTATGATCTGTGTCAGCACTGATTCTTGCATACAAAATCATTCAAACTACAATATAACCAACTTATTTTCGTTCAAGAGCACTGCAGCTACTTCCGTCATTCAATCAGACAAACGTTTTGGTTATTCGTTTTTCAAAGTTTATATTTCAACGAATACTTTTATTTTGGCATAGTAAAGTAATCGTGCGAACAATCGAAGCAGTGTTTTGGAGTTTGTAAACAAGTATTGTGTTGGCATAATACGTCACACTACTAATTTATATAAAACTGTGATCGCGTTTTCTGTTCTGTTTTTTCTTCTCAGGAATTCTGGAAACAAAGACGAGAAAGATTAAAGAAATGATGTGGAAGAGAGAAAGCAAACTTCGCAAAAATTCTTTAAGGCCCAGAAAAGACTTCGCTAAATCAATTAAATCCAACTATACTACTCTTACACACTTACTTTCAAGACGTCTGAGGCAGTTATTTAAATGAAGTACAGCAGTTTGGCACGGCAGAAGCACTTTGTCTGAACCATTTTGGAAATGAGCTAAATCTATCAGAGATGCACGCGGTACCGTTTCGTTCGCTTTCATTATACCAAAACGCATAAAAATCGCTTTCGTTTTCTCTTGCCTTTACACGAACACGTCGCGTTGTCTTCGTTTTATCCTTGTTTACGACGAAGAATGATCTTCACTTTTCCTTTGTTTACTCGAACACGCTGTCTTCATTTTCCCTTGTTTACACGAACATGCTGTCTCAGTTTTCCCTTGTTTACACGAACACGCTGTCTTCGTTTTCCCTTGTTTACACGAACTGATGCTGTCTTAATTTCCCTTGTTTACACAAACTTGTTATCTTCGTTTTCCCATATTTACAAAAACATGCCGTCTTAAATTTCTCTTGTTTACACGGACGCGATGTCTTCGTTTTCCGTTGTTTACACAAACATGTTGTCTTAATGTTGATAAAAGCGTCAGTCATTTTCGTTTTCCCTTGTTTACACGATAATGTTGTTTTAATTTCCCCTTGTTTACATGAACGCGTTGTCTTCATTTTCCCTTGTTTACCACGAAGACTGATCTTCGCTTTTTCCTTGTTTACACGAACACGTTGTGTTCGTTGTCCTTGTTTATACGAACACGTCAGTTATCTTCGTTTTCTCTTGTTTACACGAACACTGTTGTCTTAATTTTCCCTTGTTTATACGAACACGTTATCTTCGTTTTCCCTTGTTTACACGAAGATGTTGTCTTAATTTTATCTTGTTTACGCGGATGCTATCTTTCTTTCTTTACGTTTATTTACACAAATACGTTGTCTTCGTTATCTCTTGTTTACACAAACACGTTGTTTTCGTTTTCCCTTGTTTTCACGAACATGCTGTCTTTGTTTTCTCTTATTTACACAAACACAATCTTAATTTTACCTTGGATTACACGAACATGTGTTGTCTTCGTTTTCCCTTGTTTACACAAACACGTTGTCTTCGTTTTCCCTTGTTTACAGGAACATCTTTTATACTTTCCTATGTTTTCACGAATACATTATATCTCCACACAGTAAGTTCTAACAGCCAGAGATCACGCGCATCGTGCCGTCGAAATCCACTGGCTATTGACACTCCAGCATGAACGACACTTTCTATTGTTCAGTTGTGCCTTAATTCTGAGCTGGAAAACAAAATGGCTGCTTCCCGACCTTCGTATCTGTGGGCTTCAAAGCCTCCTATCCGTGGCGGTTTGCCGAACACCTTACCATCACCAGTAGCAACCTCTACATCACGTGCACCTCGAAATACCTCAAAAGTGTCCCCGAAGAGCGGAAGAGACGAATGGCACTCACACTGCCGGGAAAACTCTACATCGCGTCGCACTCCAGCACGGAGAAATCCCTGGGGAAGAGCGACTTACGCGGAGCTTATTTCTATGGCCATTAATTCTTCGCCTGTTAAGATGTTAAGATTGGCAGAGATTTATGAATGGATGACAACCAACATCCCTTACTTTGCAGAAATGTCCAAACTTGAAGATGATAAATGGAAGGTATGGACCACATTTCTGCCCAATTATGTACTGTTTATAGGATCGAACAAAGATGGGCCACATTGGTAATTGTGTTCATAGATAATTATGCGATAGTCTTTCAAGTACTTATGATTGTTCATATAGTGCTCAATTTTATTGTTTTAATTTCAAGTCAAACAATAGAGCACACAACCAGCCCTCTATGGCCCTTTCCAAACTAATACGTTTTCAAAAACCTCCGTTTTCGAAACGTTTTGCTGTGGGCAGGTCCAAAGCGTACGCTTTCATTTTGATGTATTTTCAAAAGTCAGCATTTTCTATCGTTTTAATTTGGACCATGCGCCAAAACGTATGAAAAATGATACGTTTTTAAAAGAAAACGTGTCAGTGTGGTTGAGGCCTTATTGTTAATATCGCGTACAGATAATTGTTTTCTGTCTGGACTAATAATGCTTCATATCCGGGCTGCATGCTTGAGTCATTGGTCCGCTGAGTTAGTCCACATGGTAGGAATGGAGTCTACTCCTGGATCTAGATAAAGTCACTGCCTACAGATAAAATCAAATATCAAAATATTCAAATCTTCACCCTTTGCACTGCTTTTAATCAGTGTACAGAAGGCAAAATATCGTAGCCTCCATTATTTCGAAGGAAATAAGGCGTCTGTATTGGAGACTAAAATATCGCGGGGGAGGCAGAAATGATATATGTGCCATACCACCTTCATGGTAAAACTTTGCATCTCTAAATCACATTCTCTATTGTTTTCAGAATGCGCTGCGTCATACACTGTCCATCAACAACAAGTTCATAAAACATCCGAACAGGCAAAGTAATGGTTCACAGTGGTATCTGAACCCGGACGAGATTCACGAACCACCGAAAACACTGGATGACGTGCTGGAATCAACCGTACGCAGTAAGACAACGAGTTCAGGGGAACTTCAACGAGGCCTAAAGAGAACAGTGGATCACGTGACGGCTGCCCACACTGCGTCTACTGGGCATGCCAACATCAAGCTTGAACCGTCTGATGAAGAGGATTTTCCCAAGATGCAGAAGAACTTTAGTATTGCAGAAACGTTGCGACAGGAAAGTGAAAGACTGAATGATTCCGGGTGTGTCCATATGTGGAGAGTTGACTCCGCGGTTGATCAGGGGGAGTTTTTTCAGATCGTTAAGATAAGAAGTGTCGAAGTTACTTCAAAAGCTACACAAACAGACGAGAACTGAGTCGACCTCCAAAGGCAAAGCGATTGTTGCCGTTAACTTGCGAACGGCAAGTTGTTGTTTTACGGTTGTTGGACAACATAACTATCTCGTTAATTTCAAAACGTTCTCTTGGAAGGCAACATCAGCTTGTACATAATATAAGCAACGCAAACAAGTATAGCGACAGAACCGTTAGCGATTAGTTATCCTTAAATATCGGCTTCGCTTGTGATTATTTTAGTTCCCACGTTTAACACAGATGTGACAGATTTGTGGCCCATTCTTTTAGTCTACTCCGATTCTGTGCCGATTGAAATCGTATTAAGATAGGTTAAAATTATTACCGGCATCCCTGATTCTGTAATACATACTGGCCGGACATTCTCTCTCTGCGTCACTTTTAATTTTTCATTGTTATAAGCCCGGCATAAATTCACTCGTGGTTCGGGTTAACTGCTGACAATTTGCAAAGGATGGGACTGTTCTGAAGTATAATTACCACGGACGTTTTATATACATGCAGTTAGTCTTCTAGGTTTGATGAAAAAGTTAGAAAGTATTTAGAAAATAAGTTTATTCCTAAAATAAAATCAGTTTATAATTGAGTTATATTAAACGGAAATAAACGCGTAAAGTACAAGGTATTTGACCTCTAACTGTATCATTCCTGTCACGAAAGGCATTATAAGATACGTTCAGTTTTATTTGCTTGTAGATGCGAAGGGCTGTCAAATATATATCTGAACCATATAAACCATATTCTGCACTTTACAAACAAACAAATACTGTATTAGTTAAACAAGAAGTTCCGGTATAAAAGGGCCTGGCCAATGACACTTTCAGTTGTCACTCAACCTCTGTGGGGTGAACATCTCTCTCACAGCTCCACAACATGTGTGAAGTGCGCCCGGACATACTCTATCGCGCGAAATTCAAACCAAACTCTTAGGAAGCCCTTAAAGAACCGGGTTCAACTCACGGCCAAGCCTGGGGCGAGAGTTTCGAGTGAGCATTTTTGAGTGCCGCGAAAATCAGCATTTCGAGTGGAAGAAGAGTTGTTCATTTAATCTTTTTCCATCCTTTGCATTAA
>JANVCK010292929.1:0-14303 GCA_026546655.1 Epizoanthus illoricatus
CCATGGCCTATCCCCCCCCCTCCCACCCCACAAAAAAACCTAACGATATAAACTCCCACCTTATACATCCGGGTTCAAACAAGAATTTTCCCGCCAAGCGGATGAATGAGTGCGCGCGTACAGCTATTTTCCCGCCTTTTCCATCCGACGGGGCGACAGGAGCTGGGGACAAAATACAAACTATGCAAACAAGCTATAAAGCAAGGAAAACCAAATCCTAGACGCCGAAATTCAGGCAGCACAAAGTTGTTAAAGATTGATAAATATGGGTTTTAATCATGTGCTAACGTTCAAGGTTTCTTAAATAACTGTACTCCGTCGAGAAAGATTCTGGAACACTTGGTGTCGACTTCAAACGTGTCGTCTTTGTTAACGATAACTTCGGTAAGCTGCAGTTATTTTAAAACTTGAATGTTTTGAAATGATACAGGCGTATATTTGTTTTTGTTAGTGGAAGTTAGGCAGAAGATTGAAACAGTAAAATTGTTTGATAATGCAGGTACTTTCGCCAATTTGTTAAGAGTAAGAAGAAAGAAAAGACCTGAATGTCCGAGAGCGCACTCAGAGAAGACAGCTGAGCTCATAAAGATGGCTACTTCAAGACAGCCGAAATACAGTAAGTTTACAATGTACTTACTATTCAAATATTGAAGACTTTAGAAGTTAAATTTTGACCACAGAAAAACACAAATGATGCAGCATTTTGATTCTAAAGTTGTCCAGTTTTTAAACTGTCAGATGAATGCAGAACAAACTTCAAACATCTAGCGCGTTGCATTTTGCAAGGCACGTTCTTTTGGGAACCAAAATGTAATATACAGTCAATGATCGTATGTAGCAATTATCGAGTGCAGTAAAAAAGCTGAATTCGCTTTGACATTACTCACCGCATGGAATATTTAGAACATCTTCACTCTTTCGTTCTATAAAATATCCAGTTGATTCCTTCGTCCTGGAAGTTGTGAGACGTGATTTTGTTTTCCTCTCGTTCGTGATCCAAAACTCGATTGTTGCTTGAAAACATTTACCTTTGCATTTTCGACGTTCGTAGAGGGTGTGTAGAACTCGACAAGATAAAACATCTCCATAATCTTAGATAACTATTCCTTTCTTTCCTGTGTCTATGATTTTTTCCAATAAAAATGAATGACCGAATGCTGCAAATGATCACTCAAGAGTTACCCTTCAGAACTCGGTTCGGATTCGAAAAAACGGTTTGCGATTGGACTCGTGAACCAGCAGCTAGAGCTCCGCTTTCACCAGCTTTGCTGTGGTAAAAACCAAGAATATTTGTTTTTTAAAAGTGGCTAACCAGCTCTAACAATCACCGAAGGAAATGTTATTTCTCTGTGATACAACTGATCTCGCATGCAGTTTATACCGTTTCGAAGTCGACAACATTTCAACTTAGCTCAAGATGGGACAAAATAACCTGCATTTTCTATAAACATAAGCTCTGGCAGAGCTCCAGTTGTTTCAGAAAAAATGCTAAAATAGAGTACATGTGAGGCCCTGTAGGGTTGCCATGGAAACCACAATTACAATATGAACGCAACTTTTGATACGTGGACGGAGTTATTCTACCAACACCAACAATAAACTGTTAGTAAACTGTTAGTAAATTGTCAGGAAACGCGAGTAAGCCACTTTGTACTTGCTAAATTTAATGATACAGAAAAATCGAAAATAGGTATGAGCCACCTTAACTGCATCAAAGTAAACTCTCCACTCACAGGGGGTATTTTTTCAACCCTTCCCTCTCAGGAGGGGTGGAGTGGGAACAGGGATTGGGTATTGACACAGCAACTGATGTCGTGATGATAATAATTAATCGATAATTCATTTAACTCTAAAAGATCTAAAAGAATACGGGCTCTGGGAACCATGCAGAATGAAGTTTATTCCAGTGCACTGGAAAACTCCAGGAAAACCGGTCTTTTTATCTACTCCTGGAAATATTTGGTAATCCAGAGCTTGCATTAACTATTACTAGTGCTTTGTAATCAAAGGATTTGGAAGTAATTTTGGGAAAAAGAGTACGTTTTCTAATTAAAAAAGGTTTATAGGCACATAAATGTTTACGCCAGTCACTAGGCTAGTATCATTTAATAATAGAGGACAGGTTTCTGGAAAAAATATTTTTTACCCTAGAAAACTCCTGGAATTTTATCATTTCAAATCAACGTGAACCCTGTTCCGATATCAAGCTACCCCCCCCCCCCTCCCCAGTAATAACCCTCCCCTCCCAAATATAAGCCCCAAATTTCAGACGCACCACTTAGAAGACTAGAATGTCCCTCCACTGAAAAGCCTCTCTCCCCCCTCCCTCCGAAATAAGCCATTAAAAAACCTTTTCAGAAATCGGAAAATAGAGGTCCCCATCTTTTTGGTCAAATATGCCGTATCTCAGAAACCATTAAAGAAGACCTGGGCTTATGATCGGTATCTTCCATTGTTAGGTTTCGACCTTTATACATCGACCTCAAGTGCGACAAGACCTCTGGGGTCTGCCTCGACCAGTTCTTTTCTGAGCACAGGCCTGGGTACAGGACTATTGGCGCGACCACACTTGACTAACACCGTCGGCTCTTCCACAAGTGAAGGGCGATCAAGGTAAGTGATATTTCGTCTTTTCTAATGCTGCTAAAAGAAGTCGTAGTTGTATCAAATTGAAGCCAATATAGTTGTGTTTTATACGTTTGTGTTTGTGGGGAGCGTCTTTCTGTAGATATGACTGAAGCAGTGTTTGTGTCTGTAGCTGCCTGCGTCTGTGTCCGTCTCTTAGCGTGTATCTGTTTCTTTGGGTATGTCTATTTGCCTGTTGTGGTTTCTCGCTGTCGATGTCTGTGTGTTGTCTGCCTGCGTGTCAGACTGTCTGTCCGTGTCTGTCTATCAATCTGCCTGTATGTGTTTGTCACGCCTCGCTGTGTCTGCCTGTTGCTGTATCTGCCTGTCTATGTTTGTGTCTTGTCTGTCAGTCTGTCTGTGTATGTGACGCATCATGCTGTGTTTGTCTGTTTCACTGTTTGTCTGTTTCAGTGTCTATCGGTACTTTGTAAATTAATTTTGCATCACAAACTAGTAATTTTTAGTTAAACGTGAGGCACTGACAGGTGTTTTTTTATAGAAGTTCAAAATTATCTCAATAATAATAACGACGACGCGTATGGGGGTTACATTACTGCGGAGCACTGACCGCCTCAGCACTGTCTAGCAGCGCATGCATTTTCTTCTTTTGACTCTGCGTCAGATGATGTTGGTATAAGGGTTACATTACTCCTCAGCACTGACCGTCTCAGCACTGTCTAGCTGCGCATTTTGTTCTTTTGACTCTGTGTCAGTTGGTGTTGGCATGGGGGTTACATTACTCCAGAGCTCTGACACTGTCAGCACTGTCTAGCAGTGCATTTTCTTCTTCTGACTGTGCTTCAGTTGCTGTTGGTATGGGGGTTACATTACTCCGGAGAACTGACCGTCTCAGCACTGTCTAAGTGCGCATTTTCTTCTTTTGACTCTGCGTCAGTTGGCGTTGATATGGGGGTTACATTACTCCAGAGCACGGACCCCCTCAGTACTGTTTCGCTGCGCATTTTCTTCTTCTGACCCTGCGTCAGTTGCTTGTGGTATGGGGTTACATTACTCCAGAGCTCTGACCTTCTCAGCACTCTCTAGCTGCGTATTTTCTTCTTCTGACTCTGCGTCAGTTGCTGTTCGAATGGGGGTTACATCACTCCAGGGCACTTGCCCTCTCAGCATTGTTTAGCTGCGCATTTTCTTCTTCTGACTCTGCGTCAGTTGATGTTGTTATGGGGGTTACATTACTCCACAGCACTGACCGTCTCAGCACTGTGTCGCTGCGCAATTTCTTCTTTTGACTCTGCGTCAGTTCGTGTTGGTATGGGGGTTACATTACTCCACAGCACTGACCGTCTCGGCACTGTCTAGTTGCACATTTTCTTCTTCTGACTCTGCGTCTGTTGCTGTTGGTATGGGGGTTACATTACTCCAGAGAACTGACGCTCTCAGCACTGTCTAGCTGCGCATTTTCTGCTTTTGACTCTGCGTCAGTTGCTGTTGGTATGGGGGTTACATTACTCCAAAGAACTGACCCTCTCCGCATTGTCTAGTTGCGCATTTTTTTCTTCTGACTCTGCGTCAGTTGCTGTTGGTATGGGAGTTATATTACTCCAGAGGTCTGACCCTCTCATCACTGTCTAGCTGCGCATTTTCTTCTTTTGACTCTGCTTCAGTTGCTGTTGGTATGGGGGTTACATTACTTCAGAGCACTGATCCTCCCAGCACTGTCTAGCTGCGCATTTTCTTCTTCTGACTCTGCTTCAGTTGCTGTTGGTATGGGGGTTATACATTTCTCCAGAGTACTGATCCTCTCAGCGGTTTCTAGCAGTGCATTTTTTTCTTTTGACTCTGCGTCGTTTGCGTTCGTTTACTGCATTCTTGTGCTGCCTGAGAATGCCAAGAATGCATTGAACGCACATAGCTTGCCAGGGTTAAGATACCTTTGTTAAACCCCTTTTTCCAAAGAGGGACATAGAGAGAGTTTGACAAGTCAGTATTGTAACGTTTTATCGTTTTTAAACCTTTTATCTGAGATCAGATACAACAATTTTTATTTCAAGCATTGATCGTGTTGTTTCCGTTCTTTTTCCAGTGTAAATATGGCCTTATATATACATCTAACTTTCTTGCCTTAAAATCACCTTTAACTTAGTGCTCGACAAATGCATTTTCAAAGTTACATATTTCCACATTTGTTTATTTTTCCCCAACTGTGCATGTTGACAATATCTGACAATATATTTGTCTTTTAGTGTCAGTGTGTTTGTTTGTTTGCAATCTTGCATCTACAAAAGAAACAGTTATCCGCCATACTTTATTTTAAAAGACTTTTGCTGTAAAGACATCTTTAGAATTTGAAATAAGCTGATTGAGTGTTCCTTTAGCTTTTCTCCATCTTTCCGTCTTATGTAAGATTCTAACTTAAATTTCTTATAGTTCACCCTTGTATCTATTTAAAGCTCTAGCCGAAGCCACACCCCCGTTATAGGATCGAGGACTCCTGGTACCTCTTCAATTTCTCAATTTCTTATTTCCCTTGTATCAATACAAAGATCTAGCCGAAACCACACCCCCTGGTACCTCTTCAATTTCTCATTTCCCTTGTATCAATACAAAGCTCTAGCCGAAGCCACACTCCTGGTACAGGATCGAGGACTCCTGGTACCTCTTCCAGCTGCACCCGCAGAACTCCAGCCTCACGCTACACCCCTCGAACATCCAGTGTGACCACGCCCGCAGTTTATTCCTCTTCAGTCGTGGTTGGTACGTAGAACACTGGTCCATATATAGTGCTAATTAACCGAGTGCGAGGTCCGTGACGTAGGTTGTGGACCGAGGTCCCATAGGAGGATTTCAGTCATTGTTGATATGTTGCCTCATTAGCATAAATCTGACTTCAAGCTTCAAATAAACGAAATTCATAGATCAAAACAGCATGGCACAGCTAGTACTCACCAAATGTGAGAGCACGATATGCTAAATATTTTTTAGGATTGAGTCTTTGAAACCTTCAATATGTATAGAGTATTTTTGGCTTGGAGGAAAGAGTATTCAGCACAAATTTTCGGTCAAGCAAAATGTGAAAAAGAGGTCATCTGAAACTGACTTATCATGTTGATACCTTGATTTTTCTCATAGCAATTGTCGAAGGCAGAGGCCTCGCTCGTAGTGAAATTGGGATGGCAAGTATCGATCTGAAGAGACCTGAACTGGTTCTTTCACAGGTATATTAGAGCCATTCGCAGAAAAACGTAGTTCTGTGCTCCGCCGGTTCGCTTATTTGTACTGCCATACAATATACATGATTTTATATACTATAGTATACATTTGTATATATAATCCGCTTCGTTTTCGACCAATAGCAGTGTCCTTCACTGATCAGATATTATTGATATACACCCATCACTGCCACCTTCTCCGTAACAGTTCTTGCTTACAAGTCGTAAGAAAAGAGGCATAAGGCATCCTAGCTTAGTTTATCTCCAGCATCTTTGAAGCATCTTAGATCCGTTAAGCCGCAAAATGTACTACTAAGGCAAAATGTAATGAAATGTTTACAGTTTAGCTTGCAGTACAGAGTCAGTATTCGGTTGGCCTGGTCGTGCTTCTTACTTGACATCCAATTATTTAACTCGTACATTCTGTCCTACTACTTCCTAGTGGACTAGAGAGGGGAGGAGGGAATTATTCGCGAGGCCGCTTATTTCAAATTTCATATTCTAGAGGAAGCACCTAATCGGGAGAGCTGAATCGAGGAAATTCTCGGTTTACATGTGACGTCATAGCCGCCATGTTGGTGCACCATAACAATAGAGTTGTAAATACTTTCTTTAGTTCTGTACACCAACATGGCCGCCATGCCCTTTGTCATTTGAATCTCTGGGGATTGAGTGCAAACCAGCAATACGATATCACATACTTTACTTATCTTGTCTTATGTATCAAATAACTTATACTTATTCAACTGTTTATCTAACTGCAGTTCTCGGACAACCAAACATATGTAAAAGTATTGACAAAGCTTCAGATACTTCAACCGATAGAGGTACGTTTGTAATGTAAATCCGATATCTATTGCCACATATGTCAACATGTATATTAAACCATAAACTAGGTAGAGTTACATGCCCCATCCCACCAAAACGTAACTTCTTGACAACAACATTTTTCCTTTTCTTATGAAATTTCTGTCTTATTTTCGAAAATTATTATCATCAAATTGAATTCTTGGGAAGTAAACTTTCTTATCATCGAATCAACTACAATGTTGGAAAAATATTTCCCGAATATTCGCAAATGTTATAAGAGAAAAATGCCTTCATAACTCAAATTTATATTAACACTCTAAAATGTCGGATACATTTAATAATGCGTGAATTTATCCTCTGCTCAATTTTCTGACGATCGCAATCGAAAATTTGAAATAAAAACAAGTCAGTGGATAAAAATTTTTTTAGGCTTTAAAAATTGGGTTAAAATTAGTTTAAAACCAAACGTTTTTGACTTAAAAAGTCATCTTCAGGGTTTGTGTTGCCGCGATGGTGTTATGTGTTCTATATGTCCTTAAGTTATCCCCATGGGAAAAAGGTAAATTGGATATGCGGATAGTTTTTTGTTTAGATTTGGGTTGTTTGCAGCGATAAACAAAGCCTCTAAAATCTTTCGCTTCCTCCATTTTATCCATTTTATCCTTAGCGAACATGTTAAACAAAAACAAGTCAATTTTGATGTTTGTTAAATGTCGATTTTGCTGATGAAATTCATAAATCACAATTTTTTTCTTTAGTTGGCGGAAAAATTCACGCATTTTTAACAATCGTTTGTCTTTGTTTTTTCACAGATCATTATGCCAAACACAGCGTGTGAAAATGGTAAAATGACGGAGTTATTCAAATTTCTAGGTGACCAGCTCCCCAGCTCCAACCTGGCAACTGTGCAGCGAAAGTATTTCAATGAAAGTAAAGGTAGATGGGGCAGATAAAATGTTTATAGTAGAATCCACACGCCGGCCTCCTGGAATCCTGGAGAGTGTAGAAAATCTGTTTCATCCTTGAAAAGTTCTTGAGTAGATAAAGGACGGACTATTTCATATCGTGGAGGTGGAAGAATTATTTGCCGAAAGAAATGGGCTTGCAAATTGTTTTTTTCGCTTTCTCCTTTCATTGTCTCTTTTGTCTTTATAATGTTGTGTCGTGAAAAATATTTTTTGGCTTTTCGGCTCGTACAAATTTTGTGTTTACAAATTCTTCCACTCCCCCTCCCCTCCCTCAACATAATTGGGCAATGAAATCCTAGTATTTCAATGTGTTTCTCAAAGGAACATGTCATTCAGAGGCGCGTTTTGAGATTTCGTGGAATTTTGTGCAAAATTAGTATAGTTTGATTTCAAAATACTCTTGAAAAAAACCTTCAGCTTAGCTTAGCTTTTGAATTAATATATTTGTTTAAATCCTTAGCTTTATACTTAACACAGTCGTGATGTGTTTTGCCGTTACAATCAATGAAATGAATAATTCAGTGTTTTGACATTTTGCTTCGAAGGGTTACAATATATCAAACACTTGTGCATGTCGGAATACAACACCGTGGAAATGGAGCTAGCATCAAAGTACGTATCTGAAGTTTAGTTTAGATTTATACAGTTAGTCAATACCAATTTATACCTCTGATTACACTTAGTATATTAGCGTGGCCAAGTGAGTTGATGCCTGTGCCCGCGATCCCGGGTTCAAGCCACGTTTGTAAATAGCCAGCTGTAGCACCCCCTGCTAGTTGGAGGTTTTAACCTCTTTAATTTCATTTGTTAATATTTCGTCATTTCGTGTACAACCTGGAAACTAGCTGATCAGCTAAGAGTGTATCCACTTTCAACATAATATTTAGTTTTATTTATTTTATTATTAAATATAACTATTTTCTTTTCTTTTACCTGCAGATACTACTGTCTGGCAACAGCAGCGGTAAGTTACTACGCGTGATATGTGTGTGTGTGCTGGTGTCTGTGGGGGCGTGTGTGGGAAGGACAAAGTATGAGCAGTTGTCCACCCCTCCCTCTCTCCTCCCTCAACCCCCCCCCCGACACACTGACACTTGCCCACACACCGGCAAATGCTCTTTTTAAAGTCCTGCCGGTTATTTGATATTGTCGGGAGTGGAAGATTAGAATTTACAGAATCAACCAGACAAACGTAGTCTGCACCACACGAACTGTAAGTAAAGGAAAAGCGAGGACCAGAGGGAGAGTATAATAATCTTTCTTGCAGCGCAATTTTGTGCGACTGACAATGTTGTTCGCAAGAAAAGCATTCTTCCAGCCAGCTCCACGCTACGATATCAATATTTTAATATTAAAATCGATTAATGATCGTGTCGCTGGTGAAATTGCCCTTAAAATGGTTGAATTGCTAGTGTCAAGTTGTTGTGTGAAGTCTTTGGCCATTCACAGTTACCTAGACTTACTACAAGTCGACTCACAAATATGCAGTAAATCAGTAGAGAAATAAAAAGTACGTGCGCTTATTTCTCTACTGATTTATTTGTGAGTTGACTTTGTAGCAAGTCTAACAGTTACCCTTCAAACCACCAACCCACCATCACGCCACTGTATACATGTGTACCAGAGCGCTTTAGGCTGGTCAAGTTAATCGTTTTACCATTAAATATATTAGTATGAATATCAGTTTATTAATGCAGTGTTGTTTGTTCACAATCTTCAAGGCATTACTGAAGTACATCGAGTTTATTCAAAACGTCGTGTACGCCCCCAACTCGCTGAAGGTTGTGTTCAAAGGCAGTGAGCAAACGACTATGATAGGTACAGTCCAAACTGATAGTGGTTACGGTCGATAGCAGTTTGAAACATGGGAAAACCTTGCTGTGCACAAGAGATCTCTTCTACTTGATATATGCAAGACCCTATTATGAAATACAAGCAAGTAGCAAAGATATCCTTATATCAAGGTTTATGTTTTCTTGTCACATCTTTCTATTCCAGAGTTTTTCTATGTTAAAGAACGTTAGAATTTTTTCGCAACTTACTGACATCAACGAACCCAACTCATAGATAACTTACTTTTAAATAAATGTATTTATTCCATTACTCCATGTAAACAGC
Source organism: Epizoanthus illoricatus (assembly GCA_026546655.1). NCBI lineage: Eukaryota > Metazoa > Cnidaria > Anthozoa > Zoantharia > Epizoanthidae > Epizoanthus > Epizoanthus illoricatus. Next base: position 9,692 of record JANVCK010292929.1, read on the forward strand.
ATACTGTAATTAGCTTACATTTTAATTGTTAGGTTTTGCAACAATATATGTTTAATTCAGTGTTTTTAACTGAAACACTGATTTACATAAAAGAAATATGTTAAAAAAAACTAATTTTAATTTCCTAAAATCTACAGTTTTATCACCACATTTTCTAATGTTGCAGTGGCTCTCAAACTATTTCGTTCGCATTCCACGCAATTTTTCTTTTCTTTTGCAGATGCTGCTACAGCTCGCAATCTGGAGCTGATTCAAAACGCCAGGGACTCCAAGAGCAACCACAGCCTCTACGGCGTCTTAAATCACACGCGAACTCCTGGAGGAGGTAAAATACTTTGCTTAATTAGTCCTTGGATCTTACTTCTCAAAATATTAGATGGTACTAGTACCTATAAAAAATGAAAAGGACTTTATTGAAAGTACTGCAGATCAGAAAGTTCATTACAAGACCAACCTTTCCAGTGCTGGTTCCTTGTGTATTAGGAGACGGGATGGATTTCGCTGTTTCCGGTATTCTTTCAGTATAATCATGTCATTATGCTATTTTCTTTTCGCAGCACGGCTTCTACGCTCCAACATTTTACAGCCTCCGAGTGGTAAGTTCGTTAATTCGTCAGAAATTCAGATAGGTTGAACTATTTTAATTGACGAATCTATTCCTTTTAAAATTTTAAAACTGACTAAATAACAAAAACGGTTATTGTGTGCAGACCGTATGTTGTACAATAAACGGTAGAAAACCGAAAACAGCCTTTTGAGTACGTTATTTTGTTGAAATGTTTGGTCCTTTATTTGACAGACAAAGAAACCATTAATATGAGGTTAGACTGCATTGCAGGTACGTTTCGTTTCAATTATTTTACTGCCATCAAATGTAACCAGAGCTTCAAATTATTGTTATTATAATTATAATTATTGTTGTTGTTGTTGTTGTTGTTGTTGTTATGTCTAATATTACTATTGATAATAATTAAATAAACAGCCATTCTACATTATTATACAAAAGTTTCACTGTGTTTACAATATATATGCATTACATGTATCCCACATGTCTTCTAGAAATGCAGCGAACCTCTTGCGTATAGTGAATGCGAAACACAGGGAATATATTCATGGTTAGCAATAATGGGCTGAAGGAACAATTAATAATTTTATATGAAGGGGCAAAAACATTTATTACTAATTACTAATTATAACCTTATTTATTAATATATATTATCGTAATAAATATTAATTATCTTTCTGTCTCTTTGTCTGTCTGTCTGCCTCTCTCTCTGCCTCTGTCTGTCTGTCTGTCTCTGTCTCCGTCTGTCTCTGTCTGTCTGTCTGTCTCTGTCTGTCTCTGTCTGTCTGTCTGTCTGTCTCTGTCTGTCTGTCTGTCTGTCTCTCCTCTCTCAGTTTACTGAAGTAACCCACTAATGTTTGATGACGACCGATATCGTCTGCACATCATCATGCATGTAAGTAGGTTATTGCATGCAGTTTGTGCAACCCACAATGCCTCATTAATATCTGCAAATATAACACTACTGTCTTGTTTTTCTCCACAGAACTCACAGAAAAAGAGGTAGGTCAATGTAAACGGTTGACAAACGGCATCACGTACCTAAATCAATGATTTCTAAATTGTATGGCCCACATGTCGACTAACAAGCAAGCTAATGAACTTTATTGTCTTCTTAATTAAAGGACATTTTCTACAGTTTACAGTCAGGTAAGATGAATATGATGTTTTGTCTGTCTGTCTGTCGTGATTATAATTTCCTCGGGCCGCTTTGATCAGGCAAACTGTTTATTCTGAATTCTTCTACGTCCACCCCACAATCTCAAACTGCAGGGCTCTTGAAAATAGATTCGAGTCTGCCTCCTCCTCGAGCTCTTCGAAGGGATCGAACCGCGAGTATAAAAACGCGAAGTGCTGGGAACGAGCGCTAAGCGCAAGCGAGCGGCGTGGGGGTTCCTTGTGCCCCCGCTATTTCTTCTGACTGATCGAGCGAGCGACTGGGGACGAAGCAGGGTTCTTGTGTCTGGTTTCACCGCCACACACGAGCTCAACCAATCCCAGACGTTCCAATTAACTTGAAGCTCACCGATTCGATATTTTTTAGAACATTCCTAAGACCCCCTCCTCTTGTGGTGAGAATGGAGCTTTAACGCCAGGACACTATATACGAAATATTTCAGTAGCGATAGATCATTAACTACATGGAGAATAAATTTATATAATTTATATAAAAATATTATAATTTATTCTCGTGCTTATCGCTGAGAACATAAAACAATATATATATTTTTCAGTCCTCAGTCGGTTCTTGGATGTGGATCACCTGACCTCATTGTGTATTCAGATCCCCAAACAAGAAACACTGAAGACTGCTGAGTCCAAAATTTCCAATGTGATTTATCTGAAACATACACTGGAGCTTGTGCAGCCGTTACAGGCAGCCCTCGGTGGCTGCGAAACTCCACTTTTCAAGGCCTACAAGGAGGTAAGTACTGCCCTGGGACCGAGGTTGATAAATAGTGGATTACTCCCAAACGTAGCCAGTTTCAGCTATAAGCGAAGATCTGGGCCGAGACTGACACCAATATGAGCAGCATGCCACTTCTTACATAGGCCTTGTTTACATAACGCTGCTGGGTTTATGGCAATAGCACTCTGGATTCGCTAAGCATTTACACTCGATTAGTGGCGTCAACAGTCGCGTAAGTAAAAATAATAGTTACTGTAGATGAGATAATTTAGAAGCAAATACGCACGGGTGCCTCGCATGAGCCTTAGAATCCCGTTCGCACCTATGGGCCACTTATTTTTCCTTTTTGATCTTTGTATCGTATATTGCTGTGTTATTTGTTGCAAGTTGTGGCCAAATAAAGCGGTCAAAAAGTTATAGTATATAGTCCGAGTGATTACGCGGATAATGGAGGATTGATTGATTAATTCATTAAATAATAATTGATTAATTAATTAGTTAATTAATAATCGATTCGTTGGAACTGATTATAGTGGTTCTTATCCAACTGTGACGTGTGATGCCTGATGCGTGATGTGTGATGTGTGTGTGTGCGTGTGTGTACGTACCGTTACAAACGGAAGTGTATTACTTGCACGGTTGTTTTCATTATTTTAAAACAACATGTTAACAGAAAAATGCTTGTGCTATGACAAATTAAAAATACTTCTCGGTACTTTACCCTCAGTCAATGAACAACCCGCAGTACAAGTCAATCATGGAGAAGATACAGGCTGTCATCCACGATGACTCGCGCTATCAAAAAGGAGCATTAAACATGAGAACACAGAAATGTTTTGCAGTGAAGGTATTTCTTGTTTGTTGATATTGCTAACACTTTTAATTTTAATTTGGGTGAGGTTATTTATTTGCCTCATATCTATGCTTTTGTAGAAGCTTCGCACAGTTTTCTCGTTTCTTTTTTTTCTTATCCTGGGATCTCTGCATTGAGAGTGTGTACTCACATTTCTGCCCTTTTCTTTGCATGGCTTATTATTTTGAACATCTGCAATGCAAGCCCAAAATAAACGGTAAGTAAGGAATATTCCACCCATTGTTTCTAGTCTATGTGTATTATCACTATTTTATTACCAATGTTATTCCAAAAATTTTCATGTTCGTTTGGAGCACAGTGGAGAACGAAAAACGTTTTCGTTATCCAGTTATTGGAGCATGATTGTTGATATATTTGAAATCGCTGTTTGCAAAAAATATCACATTTAGGAAATAAAGACAAGTAACTGAAATCGTTTGCCAGATAAATCGATTGGATAGTTTTCTTCCTTGATTTTGTACTCTTCTTGGTATACATCGTGCAGGCCTTCTAGATGTGGCAAGAAGAACCTACACAGAAATAGTGGACGACACTGCAGGTAACTATCAATAGAACACGAAGGAAGGCAAAACACAACTGTGAGCTTGCAGTGACTGGCCAATTCTAACCTTCTTTGTCTAACCATATTTAATTTGTGGTGACTTTAAATGTGTGTTCCAAATGCGACCCATGACATATTAAAGTTCCCTTCCTACTCAAATTTAGCAATTCTTTTTTCAAATACCGATGATATAATGTTATCTTGATTCTTGATAGCAGCAACGTTGGCCATTCCTATTCATCTTGTTCAGCTATAATTATATTTATTTTGATAGTTGAGAAATATGTTGCCGATATCCCTGGCCAATATATACGATGCATTCTTGTCTTTAGTAATTTGTATCCCTTTTTTCTATGAATCAATAACCTAATATTTTGTTATATTGTTTTATATAAATATCTTTCGATTGATAAGACCATCACCAGAGACATTAACTACGACATGCTGGGAGGCAGCCAAAGACTAAACAAGTGAAAGAGAAATGATATAGTATGATCATCATCAGAGGTTATATTATTCAAATTTGAGGTGTTTGAAATTGAAGAGATCTGTCGATGCACGTTATGTTAGCAAATATTTACTTTTCGTTTACTTTGGCTCAATTATAGATTGCAAAACAGCCCCTTCCTTCGCCAGAAATATGAAAATCGGGCAGTCCGAGCGAGTTTTGGCGCGCGGTCGTGAAGAGGTGAGAGACAGAAGTAGCGCGCAATCTTCCACTAT
>JANVCK010293040.1:0-14872 GCA_026546655.1 Epizoanthus illoricatus
TCAGGCTGTAGCGAACTTGAAGAAAATTATATTTAACTAGTGTGTTCTCTGTGTTCTGGCAAACCTTTTGGCATACAAACAGAGGGCCATCACCTTCATTCACAGAAATACGAATGGCAATGTATCTCAATTCTCCGGGAATGTCCACTCGCTCCGACTTGCTAAACATCGCGATTTTGTCCTTCGTGTTGGCCAGTGTGTACCCGTGGCCACAGAGAAAACAGCAATAAACATCACTACTACTGGTACAAAATTTAGATATATATAAACCCAATAAATCTGTGTAGGAATTGACTCTGTTTCAGCCGTGCACGTGGCATCGCGATCCACCATAATTCGCAACTATTAATCCATTCGAGCTCATGCTCGATGGAGGATGTAACATTACTTTTGCGTGACTGTTTCGTGAAAGGGTCATTTGATCGGGCAGGCTATCTATAGTTTTAAAATGTAAAGGGAAATATAAAGTTAGAGGTGCGAGTTCTTTTTGATAAGGTGACAAAATACACGAGCCATGTCATGTATTCTTACAAGCACGCTTATTTGCGACTGGGGAGGCGAGAGTAAACAAGCACAGCATGACTGCTGGACGCCATTAGGGCTTCTGGGTGTCAGACGTGTTTTTCCGCGTGAGAGATCCTTTCTCGCAGCAAAGGAAAATTAGTGTCTGAGGTCAGCGTCTGAGGTCAGGCTATTTTGCCAATAAATATTTCCTCGGTTAAGCAAATTAAACTTTTAAATATAGATTCGGGGCACAGGCCTTCGTCAACTGGATGGGCCCAAGGTGACTCAAATTGTTTAGAAAAACCATAAATGATAAAACACGAAAAACTGATGGTATTCAATATTATTTTGCCAAAAACATCAAATACAGTCACAATTGCTCTGATTATCAACCAAATGTCTGCTCTGAATGATAAATCTCTTTTATCTCTTGCCCTGTCCAACAACTCTCTCCAAATGGATTCTCACTCCATTAGGCGCGCTGTTTTAGCTTTCATCTAAGATTTAATCTAGCTTTCAAACTTTGAGAGGCGTGAGTGTTCCGTCACCACGATCTCTTCAGCTGTTCCGCGCATGAACAAAGTTCAAGGACGAAACAAGGTTTTCTGAAGGAAATTGCTCCGACATTTAGTCCAATTAAGGCTTCTTTGTATGATAAGCACAGGGGCTGGATATTAAACATCGTGTGGACATTGGAGGCATAGGAAGTGTGAAACGCAGCTTTTTACTGGAGATCTGTCATCTTAAAGTCTCAGGTGTGACAAACATTCAATTGCCATCACTCTAATTAATAGTATTGTCGCTCGCGTCACCACCTTAACCTATCACCACAAGTTTATTTAGCCGAGCTGGGGAACATTTGTTTAATGTCAAACACCTTGTTCACAAGTGAAGAGCCTTGGCACGCCCAAGGCCCTGACACATGACTGTCGATGTGTGTAAGCCCCATGCATGAGTGGCGTGTGAATAGTCTGCGCTATAATGGAAGCCATTTGAAACCGTTTACTCAGTAGCGCACATATCGAAATGACTTCGTTCAGCGTGAAGGACATCCTGAACCTGCCTGATACTGGGGTAGCGTCCAAGAGCGAAGCAACCTCAGAAAGCGAAGTGAATTTTCCAAACCGTGATGCCGATAACAGATCTCCGTCTTGTGGGATAGTGTGTAAACAAGAACAAGAGTTCTCGTTTTCAAGTAAGGAACAGTTCGATTTTGTATCTTTGCTTAAGAGAAAGTAAACTGAGTGAATATTGAAGTGCCACATATAGAGAGTCAATGAGATCGAATCCCCTTTGCGGATTATAAATTCTCCTCTGATTTTGTCTGAGGATTTCCTTTCAATTAGTGATTTATGTCTTGTGTATTTCTGACCAGCACAGTGCCAAGAGAGTTCTAAAATCATGTACAACCTATTTCAAGTACTCAAAACTCTCCTTATCCAACTCCAACAAAATTGATCTTTTAACCGTCCGTGCTCTGGAAATTAGAGTTCGAGTTCTTGAACGTTCAAACAATTAGAAATAACGTGTAAACTTGTAGGCATTTTGATACAGAGTTTACTTCGCATAATCGTCTTTCCTGTTTTTATAATCATTGTTTCCCGCCTTACTAGACACTCGGACAAGTCAACATGCAAATATCGTCGAGGATCCAAGCCGAGAGAATTCTGGTGAGTCGTATTGTTCCACGTACGAACAAGGAGAAGAAAGAACCGAAGCCGAGGCCGACGAAGTTAATACTAAAAGGGAAGATTCCTCCGAGACACCAAAGAAGCGAAAGCGTCGAGTACTTTTCAGTAAAGCGCAAACTTACGAACTAGAGAGACGGTTCCGCCAGCAGCGCTATTTATCTGCGCCCGAGAGAGAACAACTTGCAAGAATCATACATTTAAGTCCCACTCAAGTAAAAATATGGTTTCAAAATCATCGCTACAAGTGCAAAAAGCAGAACTACGACAAGGGTCCAATGAGCGAGCCAACTCCACTGTTCGCCCCCAGAACTGTGCCAGTACCAGTGTTGGTTCGTGACGGCCAACCTTGCCACGGAGTGAATGGCTACAACTATCTGAGTAGACACGACCATTCCGCAGAATACTTTCATTATCCATCAGCTTCTTCATCCTACGTTCAGGTTCATCCATATTGGAGTTGGTAGTCTCCGCGTTACAATTCAAATATAAGCCACTCGATGGCATGACAGGGCTCGAATGGCGAGACCAATGTTTTAACTTTTGACTTGTTGATGTTTGGGTAGTCAATGTTATAGACACAAGAGCTCGTACGATTCTCTGGTGTATTTCAATACCAGAGTTACACGTTATAGATTTATAGGCAATAACTGTATTGTTCAGTCTAGAATTTATTTTCGAGAAATTAACTGCAAGGAACAAGTAGGTGAACGTTTCAAAAAAACCACTGAATGACCAGCTGTTGAGTGGTAAATTATTACGTTTTCAAAGTTTCAAAGACAGTCCGAGAGTTTGAAAACAACTCTTTGATAATCCCCTTCCTGTTTCTTTTTATTATCTTCAAAATTACAACATTGAATTACGTTAAATGTACAGAAAAAGAGGGAAAGTTGTTAGGATTCTGGGGAATACTCCCTGGTGTTAATTGATTTTTCAAGACGAGATTGACAAAAGGTAGTAATCTCGATAAGGATATTTTGTATTCTGAAGAATGCTGCGACACCAGTAGTTCGAATCAACTAAGACTATAAATTTGTGAATAGAAATGTTTCTAATTTCAAGGAACTATTACTATTAGTTCTGGATTAGATTTTTTCTCCTACGTTATCGATCTTTGTTATTGGGAATTAAATAGCCCACCGAAAGAGAGAAATGAAGACAACATAACAATGGCAATGTTTGACAAACATCGAATTACTTTTTAGATTGTCGAAATTTTTTAGAATTAGTGTTTCACCGTGGGATCTCTATAGTACTTAAGAACAAGTGAAGAAGCACTCGTGATGAAGGTGGAAATCTTTATTCGAACGTACAAATAGAAGCAATGGAATTTTTACAAAATGGCAACTCCAATCTTTTGGAGAATTTTGTTTAAATCTCCAGTAATTAGCAAAGATCTATTTGCTTGGGTTTAGAAAAGGAAACTTTGTTCAATTCGTGAGCTTGATCTTAGTATAAACGACATCAGTTCCTACGTTTAGTTTTTAGATTATCTAGGAGACTTAGGCATATAATGAAGAGAGTGGCAGAGATCGAGTACTTATTTCCCTGTGTCCAATATTAGTCAAGATTCATTGCGTGTCTTCAACAAGCAATTTTCCTTATGTGTATATACAGGTAACGCCTATCCACCCAACTTAATTAGTTCGATTTGACAAACTGACATCTTTTGGTGGAACTAAAAAAGGTTTCAGTGATTGTGTAAATGAAAGTGAGTCTTCTCGAAAATTACTTTCATGAATAAATCATCAACTTTGATGTGATGCTTGTGTTTCTTTGTGTCCTTGTGTTAATCAGCAACGACATCTTTAATTTGTTCTTCATATATTCCTTGCCAGTAGTCAGTAGTAATGAATCTGCTTAGAGTATTGTATCATCTCCAGATTCTTCGATATTAAATTTAAATTGAATTTAGTGCTACTGCATGCATGTTTCCTTGAAATTGATGCTTTGAAACAAGGGGTTCAGAAACTGAGAGAATTACCTTGAAGCATTTTAAATGACAGGCAATGTGTCTCTAGAGTAATCTTAAAGACAAAAGACTCGTGCCATATAAGTATCATAGCGAAATGAGATAAGTTGTAAGACTTGTTCAAATCATATTAGCAATATCTTGCCGTAACACCTTCCCAGTCAAATATACAGGACTTCATCCTGATAACCTTAGCTAACTACCCGCTGACACGCCACCCGGCCTCGCGGCTACAATACTAACATTTCAGCTTCAGAACAAAACTCTATAAAGAAAAAGGTGTTTGCCGCTTTACGCGTGTCGGCGAAGGTACTATGGCACCCATACATAGAAGGGTGCTTTTGTTAACTTTGTGCCTTTACAACTGTTTTCAGCGAGGGTTTTTATTGTCATCACTAGCATAGTTGTCTCATTTAACGACCAGTATATCTTTAGCGTTTTTGTTCCAAATATTGTCTAAAATTCAAAATTCTCCAAGAGATAAATGCTGTGAAACACGTGGTAAGAACCACGCTGATAAAGGAACGAATATTTGGATTACTCGTAATTTTCCACCATGCTTTATAATCGTTCTTTTCTCTTGCATACCGGTAAAGATAAGAATTTCACAGTAAGGAGAGGGCAAAGGGGAGAAAACTACTCCAACGTGAATTGAGGTGACTAGGTTCTGCTGGTACTTTGTACTGGTCGAACAGAGAATACCGGTGCTGCCCACTTCACAGATGAGCCAATTGCTAAAGACAGACGCTGCCTTGTTATTAATACAAGATAAATCTTTTGCTTTTCAACGAAGATAAAGACAAACAAGAATACCAGTTTCTTTAAGTTGTTGCTCATAGTGAACTGTAGGGAGATTGAAGAGATGCACACAAGTTTATGGAAAACTTCGATATAGTATTTATGTAAGTGTTTTAATGCCATGACCAAAGTATCGAACCAACTCCATTTAATAAACCTCTCTTCCAAAACCGTCGGATAAGACATGATCACTTTACTGTCTACAGAAGTGACACTTGTTCCTGAAATAAAAACGGATCAATACAAAATTCAAAACTCTACTGTAATTCCTCCATTCAAAGGTTAGTGTACTAATCTGTTTCAAGTGAAAACCATAGCTTCATGCATCAACAATGACAAGCTTCGCCTTACTTGGAAGTCTTAATATCCCCGAATTATAAACATACAGTGTTTACGGGACCTTCCCCCATCCAGGAAAGAACTGAACTTCTCAAAAAAATCCCATACTAAAATGAGAGAAAAGAGAACAATTGCATTGAAGTGAAGTGAAGTGAATAAGTAAAACCTGCCATGCAACAGTTTGTATTACTGATTAGAATAAGCTCTGTTTTGGACAGACCCATGAACAAGTTAGTTGTGGCTAATTATTTAAATCGGCTCATCAACAGATCGAGGTATTTTAATTTACTAGAGTGTGACTGTTATATATAGTGATACTTTAACTTAGAGACAAAACACAAGCATGAGAAGAAAAGGAAATGCCGGAATGAGTTCAAAACTAAGTATGTCTGGGCCTTGCCCCTTGAAGACAAGAAGAAAAATAAAGTACAAGTATAGAAGTCCTTCCGTTTCGTTAAGACAAGAGGATCACAGACATTTAGTATACCTTTAAAATATGTGAGTTTAAATGCAGCAAGAAATTGGATTAGAAAGCAAAATAATTTTATCCTTTTGTGACAATCAAATTTTGCAAGGACTAGACATGGGCACAAAAATTCGCTCAGGTACTTGTGCATTCCAGTCTTGTAAAGGATCGGAATGTCGGGCAACATGTTCTAAATGGTAGCTTTCTTGAACAGGGACAAACTGGTTTGCATCCCATGTTGAAATGTAACTGAAGTATACGGCATATAACGGCCGGTTTCAGTGTTACAGAACACAACGTCTTATATTGTTATTTGAGATACTTTTTCTTGAAACCTGGGTTATTAGCGAGCCGCAACGGCTCGTGAAGAAGGCAAGGATCTCGTATGAATTCGATCTGGTCACGTATCGGTTAACTGAGCACATTTTAGACATTTCTCTATACGAGGTAGAGTAATGGAAAGTTAAGAAGCTTGCTAATACGAGCATGTTTAATCATTTACCTGAAGTACAAGAAAGTCTGGAACTGCTTTATTGTGTTTGTAAAATGCAACTTACAAAGTCAGACAGAAAACAAAATGTAACTGGATGCGTTGCACCTGTAGCTGTGGTTATTGCGATAGCCGATGTCAAAAGCGAGTATTTTGACCAGTTAATCATTTCTATAGAATTGGGTTCACCTTGTTTTGAAGGATTGAATAGATATGGATAAACCACCATACACAGCGACTACAAAGTAGGTATGTCCGGGATATAGTTGGGGCGATGGCAGGTTGTGTTTTCTTAGCAGTTCTAAGTTCTGGGGTGCCAAGTAAAACAACTGAAAACGATACGAACCCTAATTGACTGAAAAAACAGGCTGTTTTAATATCCAGTTTATAGAAACAGAATTAAGCCGTATCAGTAACACTGCGGAAGTCTTTACTGACAGAAGGGAACTGTAAATTCAATACTTAAATTGAAGAGTATAACACCAGGCGAATAAATGAGAAAATGCACTGAAAACTGAAGTATCGCCGGCTAAAGTGTTACTAGTTAATGCGTACTCAAATAACTTAGACTGAATAAAAACAACAACTTGTCGATGTTTTGCCAAACAAAGACGTCTCAGACACACTGGCGAATTTAAGAGATAATAGCACGATGGGTATAAGTATATAAACATCAATGTGCATATTCCGAGTCCTGATATAATTTTCTATACTGCAAGTTAATGCACTTTGGTAAAATTGTCAGTAGCTTGCAAGGGAAGAAAAAATGGTTGCAGTAATTTTAGAAGCAAATAGTGACCTCTAGTTTCTCCTGCCGTTTTATAGTTACCGACTATAGTCTCAAATGGCTGCTTATAACAAAAATAAACTATATAATTTAATATTTCACAAGCTTTTATCATTGTTGTTAAATTATTGCAACTCCTGTGATTTGCGGGTTTTATAACGCATATACAACTTTTTTGGTCTACAAGAAGATTAGGAAGTTATCATTTTGAGTATAAACTTTATCGCCATTGTATTTTATCGTGTGGCAGTCCCTTTTTCTACCCGAGAAACAATAGCTATTAAACCAAATGAGATATTGTCACTGGCCGTGCAATGGGGCAGCGCTGAACTGGATAAAACGAACACACCAGTAGTTTGCCATTTCACAAAGCAACAGAAAATTGGATGATAGACGGTCGAGACTCCACCACAATAATGCTGATCCCTTTTCAGTCGAGATCACTGCAGTATTGTGACATGCGTGAACGCAGTATTGGTGAAAATCGCACAACAGCGAACTAATCGCAATCAATTTTTATAACGTTTTGCAAAAATCTTTTTCAAGCATCTTAGGCGATTAAAGCTGACTTCAGTTGATACAAAATCATGTCGTGATCGAAAGGTTTTCTTCCCTACTGTTTTTTAAATAAACTTAATTGCATAGAAAACAACATTCAAATGAATGAGATGTTTTCTGTAATACAAAACGCAGGTATGAAAGCTGCAAGAACATCAGGCATTTTTTTTAACCTGGACGTGCGGGAAATTTAAGTTATTTGTTGCGGCCAAATCCTTGCAAATCTCACTTTCTTTCGTGTTTGGAGATTGCTGAAGATACAAGACCTTGGCAAGTCACACTTAAATGGAATTATTTTTATGTAAACAAAAACAGAGCCGTATTGTTTTTGTTGTACATCTCCAAAAAATGCCTCACATTCTAGATATAATCTGCTCTTAGAATATCCCGCGAACACAGTGTGTAATTTCCTTCTTAGAACTGGCTGTGAATCACTTAAAGCAGACAGGTATTTTCTAAAGATTACCCATAACCAAGGGGTTTGTGAAGAGTTTATACAACGGGATGCTACAGCATTCGTTTGAAGATAATTATAGTTCGCAGAAAACCGTGTTGTCGAAGAGCTCGTAGTTATGTCACAGTATGGGAATTGCCCATTGCCACAAACTTTTGCGTTCCCCTAGTTTAGCCTAGTCTAGTTCTAGGAGCAGAAAGGGTTGATTTTTGACAATATCTAAAGTCTTTCAGCATTTTTTATATATAAACAAATAAATGATTGATACAAAATGTACAATTCGTTCACAGATATAAATGAAAATAATTCCGGAATGAGTGAATATTGTGTTATGGGAAAAGACAGTGGTTTGTGTGTATAAAATTTTTATTGAATTGGCGCCAACTCAACTCTATCTAAAATCTTCATATCTTTATGGGTAAGGTTGTTGCTACTTCTGTCAATTTTGGTTGAAATTCCAACTTTTCACGACCATTTAGAAATCTCGATTACATCAACGAAAGTGCTCCAAATGAATAAACAGCGCACTTGGCCACTCGTACTCATTGTAAATGTTCCCAGCAATTTTCTCTAATCGATAGTTTCAAATCTGTATTGTCGAAGCACATTCATACATAAACTTTGTGGCAGGGATATTAGCAAGATGAATCGCTGAATGTCATAGCACACGAATATTTTCTCAGCCCAATAGATATGAAATGCATAGATAAAGAAAATCAGCTATTCTTGCCAAGCCATCAATGAATCTTCAACTGATAAATAATGCTGTTTCACAAATTAATACTGAAAGTTTTACTTTCGTCAATTAATGGTCTGGAATAGTATGATTTATTCACAAAATTGAAAAGAGCTGGCTTCTCGTGCAACCATTTGGAAAACACATTAAAACAGCCAACTAAAATAAACGAAAAGGTTTCCCTGGAGATAAAATATGCCTCTTTTCTCAAAGTTAAAACGTTTCTCGTGAAATAGCTAATGCAATAAATGCAGGAAAAGTTTTCTTTGTTGCCTATGTCATACATAGAACCCGTCATTTAAATCAAAACGAAACAAAGTGACGATTTGAAATTTTATTTCCCCGTTACTTTCTGAAATTGATTTTGAAAGATAACATAAAATCGGTCTTTCTATAACCACAATAAACTTTTCACCCATAAACATAACTGAAATCCAAAAATCTAGAACAACGAAACCGTTATCTGCTCTTCATTCACTTTGTCTTATGCTGCCAGTGTGTTGTCGCTAAAGTATTTATAATTTCTTCTATAATTTCTTCAACTTCGCACATTTAAAAAACAGTCCCTGTCGATGTCACACCTTCTATACTATTTTCACAAAGACTTATTTTTAATTGAACCAATTAACACTTCATGGAATGTTGGAATCGCTACATTTTTCCCAATGTGAAATTTGATACCGAATTAAGAACATATAACAGAATAATAAATTACTATATTGATTCTTATAAAATGTGTTCTTCACGCGCGTTTCATAAATTCAGTTACTCATTTATCGATGTGTTGGTTTTGATTTGCAAGTGCATGGGGTTATGGAATATGGGTATTTTATTCAATCTCAATATTATTGTAATTTTTTCATATTACTACTTCTTTTTTCTTAGGCATGCTGACAGAAGTAATGGGTCAGGAACGTTAAACGGAAGGGCAGAGCGATTGAGAAAGACAAGGGTTTTATTTGTGTTCTACTGTAAAGGATGCGGCAATATAACATATGTCAACAGATAAGCTGCTGTTTTCATGTTTTATTCTTTCAAAAAGGGGTACCGTTTCAAACGACATATTGCACCAACGTGAAACCTGCAATAAAACGCAGGCAGCTGGGCAAAGGGAGTATGTCCTTGATTAAACAAGGATGAATAGCAAGATATTAGAATAGTGATATACCAACCTACATATTGCCCCATTTGTCAATCTCGCAAAACAATCAAGGAATTGTCCTCAAATAGCTTTTCCGTTAACTTCTCGAACTTGCCTTTCCGACGAGAGATAAATCCAAATTACCCAGGAAAGAAAAAAATGTTATTAACAATACCAAATTTCGTTTTCCCACAGTGAAAGAGATTAAAGTGATTAATTCTAAATTTGAGAGAACAAAATCTCTTTATTTTGTTCCGGAGTCGCATAATTTACTTGGCGAAGATATTCTCTCTCTTTCGACCAAAGTGTTTTACTGGCTTAACAAACGCTGCATGTAGTTGTTCCGTTCTCTGATACCAGAACATCGCTGCTACATTTGCAGTAGGTTATGACTTCAGCGTTAAAGTCTTTCATATTGATACAATCAATATTTGACGTTGTACAAGATCAGCTGAAACAAATAACGCATGCACGTTAATATTTCGTCTAATTGCATACTGCAGCTGAGGTAAACAGTTTTTACAGTGACGAAAATTAAGTTATGAAAAAATCATACATTAACAAAACTAGCAGCAGTTGGTTACCGTTATTGGGACGTCATTCCAACCCTGTATGGAAGGAAAGGGTGTGTGTCGGCTTTCAGACTTTCAACCCGAAAAGTTTTTAACAAGCTCACTGACAAACAAATTAGTTTAATGAGGAACTGACTTTGATTGCAGTAAATGGACATCAAAGAAAATCATCAAATAAAAATGAATCAAACTGTGCAAATGTCTAGTCGTCCAACATTACAATTTCTTAACTTTTTGATCTTTAATCTGCAGAATAATCCCCGTTTATAGAACCCACCTGAATGGCAGGATCCGGTCCGGTTATTAAAACAATCCTTATTCTTATACGTAAAATTAATTCACTAAATTTGCTTATAGCTCAGAAAGAAACTAGAAAAAATACAATATTGGTTCTGTGGAATTATTATCACGAAGCGGAAATAAATATTTATTCTTTCTCTAATTCTTAGGCCGGTATAACAGTCCTCATATAACCTGGACAAATACCGTTTGCTCCCTTGCTAACATTTGCAGAGGGAAATTAAAAAATACGAACTGTCGAAACTGACCTAATCATTAGCAAATATCATCTAGATAGAAATGACACGAACAAAGAACTTGGTCGATTCTGCGATTTCTCACCGTTGATCATGGACTGTTATCTCCAGTTTAGCGTTACTTTTTCTAGAAGTTTATGTGCGCAAAATAGTCAAGACTATTTCTAGTCTCTGCAAACCTAATATATCATTCAGATGTATAAATTAAAGAAATAACATATATTGTTGCGACTTCTAATCCTATCTACAGTGCAGGATAAGAATTTATGTAAACGCCCCAGCAGGGATATTCCTTTCCGATTCTAATGTCTAATCACCGATCGAATTGCGGCCATTTACGACATTTGACTCCATCACGAGCCAACTTGTCTTTTGACTGAACAAACAAACTATATTGCTACAGGTTTCATTTTCTCACGCCCGACACCTTGCATAACCTTGCACATTGGAAAAATGGTAAAGAGTAAATGAAATGAAATGAAGAGGCCACGTTACCTGAAAGACACTCGCCATAGTTTTCTCTTCTTGCAGAAGTGGACTTTTGTCTAATAAATCTAAATTCGCCGACTTCGCACCAATTGGATCTTAGCAAAACACTTGATGCGTATGTGTATTACCCAAGCATTTATGCCATTCGATTTACAGACAGCAGGACAGAACATACTGTAAAAGGAAACAAGGTCGATCTTAACAGGTAACGCGGCCTTTTAGACAAAATAATTGAAGAAAGCGGAGAGAACTAAAATTTATTGAACGACCACTTCAAATGGCTGTGAAATCGGCCTATGAAAAAAGACAATCTCAACAAGGTCGTATTGCTGAGTTTCCAAAATTTATTTAAGCAGAAAAGTCATTGTAGGCGCTGATATAGGCGAAGCGTTGTAACTGGAGAAAAAGGTTTTCTAAGATTTAGGTGATTAAAACCGGCGGCTTCAGAATTCTAAATTTCCCCTACATTTCGATATTCTCGGAGCCATTTAATCGTTTACAATATTATTCTAAATGGTGATGTTTTATTCTAAAACGTGTCACACGTTCGGCTAAATTACTTTATACCAAGAATTTAAGGAGACATAAGTAAACACATTGACGGAAAGCCGGAATAAAAAAACTAATAAAATTTAACCAAGTAATTAGAATGTGGGCCAATATGCTGGACTATGTTTACATTAAACATCCCAACCTCCTAGAAACTCGCAGACACTGTGACAACGACCATGCACATTTGATAGGACTTGCGCAAAAATTGAGTACTGAACGCGTGGTTTCTTTGAAAGGCTAAAAGTATTGTTTCAGTAACACAAGCTGCGAACCTAAAGCGTTCAAATCTAGAACAAGTGGCAATATTTGAATTCTCGATTCAGTTTTCTCATCTAACATTCGGTAAATGTGCGCAGCCGAGCAGATGACCCACGTCACAAGCAGCAGTATCACATAAACTGATAAACTTCCGGGCTTCAAACTGATCGGGTTTTTTGCCTCGCATGAAGGAGATTTAATAAAATTGAGAAAGTTAGTTAAATGACAGGGGTAGTTTTATTGTTGTTTTCACACCATAAGCACTTCAGTTCATAAAACATTCAACAAACGTTTCGCCTATTGTTCAAAGTAGGACAGTTCCCCAGGCCTGTCAAGAGCCCTCAAGACAAAATTGAAAACCTCAAAGTGACACGACTCTCACTGCGAGTTCTAATAACTTTAGCCTAAGTTGATTTTATGAAATTGAGTAGATGAGTACATCATTTGGTCACCAAACCAATAACTGGAAACAGTTTTTTTTGTCAGAACGAATTTCTCGCTTTCAGCGTGTCGTGAGAAGCAGAACCTGTGAAAACGTTAGACTTATCGAGAACACATTGTGAATGCCCAGTATTGTTCGAATGCACATGCCCAGAAACTAGCTGACATTTGAACGGGATTTGTATTTATTCTATAGAAACCTAGATTATTGAATGCTTCGAGCATATCCGCACGCCTTCAACATGTAGGCTGCCATAGTTTCCGTTTCACAAGTACATCAAGGCAGACTGTTCGGGTGGGATTAATACGTTTCGTTCTACGACAGGTCGGAACTAGTCAACTAGTTTTTCTTCTGAATACATTTCATGTAGTTTTAACGATTTCCAGACGTTAATGTGAAATATTTTGCAGAACTACGTGCATTTGTTTGCTCTTTGTGTTATGCAAAAGGTGTGTTCGAGTATCTAAACAATTGTACCAGCTTACGGTGGACTGACCTATTGTAACCATCCCACGCATCTTTTTTAACTAGTTGTATGCTAAGATACTTTTTTATTCTTCGCTAGAAACAGAACGGAAATAGTTCTTGCTTTTTCACACGTAGGTCTTTACACATTTTATTCTGTCCTTGTCTGTTTTTCTGCCTGTCTGTCTGTCCTCATGTCCGTCCTGTCAGTCCGTCCTTCTGTCTGTCTGTCCTTCTGTCTTGTTTTTGTCTGTCTGTCCTTCTGCATGTCTTCCTGTCATTGTGTGTCTGTCTGCATCTGTCTCTTTGTTTCTGATCTGAATGCATCAGGGTGTGTCGGTTATGGTTCACAGAGAGACACAGATATACAGAAGAACATATACATTCACGCATAGACATACAAAGACACTTACTAAAACTGACTTATCGATCATCCATATGAATATAAATGTTTATTACACTGCCGTTTCGCTAATAAATAAATCGAAATGTTGAAAGGAAAATTAAAAATTGAAATGAGACCAGTGTATAACTGAAACAACGTACCCGGCTTAGTCAGTAGCTTTCCAATCATGCAATAAAGGTTTAGGACGCTTTCCTTTCGACAGTAAATTTATCAAGTAAGGGTTAGCGGCCGAAACGGTTACCGGTACACTTTTCCTTGAGGAGGTCTCACTATAAATTTTATTCAATGTGCCAATCAGACCTATTTGTTAGTTACTAGAATTCATCTCCTCAAGCTCAGTCCTATGGGCGATTTCCATTTGTCGGGTCTGGCAAGTCTGACCAGTCAGTTCTGAAATGGAATTGGGCAACTTTTAGGCTGGTTCAGGTCAGGCTGTACCTACTGCTAGAGTAGAAGTACTGGATAGTTCTCAGCGACGGAGTATATAGAATCATAGGGCGCTGATCTGTTGGTGGCTACCAGACTGACCAGACCGGACAAAATAGAAACCGAAGCTAGTTGACAAATTGGTGCACATAAAATGAAGTGTTCTTTATTACCATGAGTTGGCCTTTAGACTGACTTAAATTTTGTAGATATATTCTGCAACTGTTAATATAGATTGAAATGTGTTTGTTGCAAAATGTAAAAACAGCAATCATGTATTTTTATTTTTTAAATACGTTATTCGACTTAACCATAAATGCTGTGACCAATATCACATGTATATATCATAATATATTTAGAAATTATACTAAGGTATGTGGCAGCTCTCACTATTCACATAACTAATTTAAATCACATTGCATGATGACAAAAATGACAGGGGCTGTCCTAATTCGAATTGTTCAAAATGTTATCATTCGCATCTGCTCCAGAAACAAAACACTTCAATAGGAAACCCTATACAGTTTTATTTTGTTTTAAATTTTCATTTAATTAAATCTCGAGAAAGGAACCTTAGCCAAAGAGGCTTTGAAACACAATAAAGTAAGTGTTACCTAAATAGCTTCAAAATAGTATTATCAGTTCAATATGTGGGAAATTGACTGGCGAAAGGTGCAAAAATGTAAAGCTGTGCCCAAGTTTTGAAAGTTTTTGTTGTTTCCAACCTTGTTTCTTTCGTAACTCTGACAGTGTACATACGAATGAGACAAGGAAAGCGTCGCCCATTTTGTAA
>JANVCK010293152.1:0-14298 GCA_026546655.1 Epizoanthus illoricatus
AAAAGATTATTATTATTATTATTATTATTATTATTATTATTATTATTATTATTATTATTATTATTATTATTATTATTGTACCTACATGTACAGTATTCCTTTATCTAAATAATTAGGTCAAACCTTTTCTTAGTTCCTATAATAGATCATAATAGTTATTCATGTATAAAAGTTGGTGAAAAATAACATAAGTTACATACCAGAGTATAACCAAGAGCAATTTCTGTTGCATCATACCAACGTCTGCTACGATGGATTGCCATGCAAGTCTCTCCACTACCAACTTGAAGATGTTGCTATATTAATTAGGGAAACAGCAATCAATGAGTTCTAAGAAATACAAAATGTATTAATATAAGCCATACACAAAAAGAATAATAGAAGACCATAGAATATGAAATTGGGTATGGAGGTGATACATACACTCCTTTATTAAATTCTTTACAATAAACACCTTTATGAAGTTTAATAATATATTAAATGAATTTATGAAAATAATTATGTGAATCAAACTCAGTATAATTTCCATAATTTGAATATGAATTAACAAGAATGCTGCATTAATTTCTATCATATTGGTAGCTGTTTCTTTTTCTTTATAAATACTTAAATTATCATTTAAAAACCTAAAAAATAAACTCACTCTCATGGTGACAGTCTCAGCAATCTTTTGTGTCAATCCATCATTCACTGACTTATGGGCTGCCTTCTGTAGTTTGACTGTCTGTTCAATGGCCTCAGCCACTTCCTTTCGCAGATTGCTGGAACGATCTCTGGCCTCTGCACCTGCAGAAATGGCTTTGGCACACTCTGGTGTGTAGGGTCCCAGTGGCTCCACAGGGGGTGTCATGGGTTTTTCTAGCTGGTCCTTTAGCCCTGCCCCTCGGACTGCTGACACAGCATGACACACAAGATCCAAAGTCCTGGATCGTTCCTGAAGAGCAGCACGAAGCCTCTTTCTTGCACTATCCAGGATCTGTAGCTGTTTCTGAACTGATCTGAGCTGGGCTTCAAGAATGCGCTTGAGTTTTAGCAAGTGCAGTTTTTCTGCATTTAGCAGATCATCAGCACCATCTGGTTCCTTTGAAATTAAAGAATGAAATTAAAATTGGAAATTTTACTCATCTTCCAAGAAATGGCAACTTTTTTAAAATTTACCTTACATTTACAAAATAATCTCTTTGCACGCAGCATTACACTGGAGACCTATTGTCATCCTTAAATTCAAAATATCAAATATCAAAATATGTAAAGTAATTTGTCAAATAATCAACATCCTAATAAAGAACACAATGACATCAAAAGCATAACCTAAAAGTATATGTTTCAATATAAAATTATTTTACACGTCAAGAGACTATTTTTAAAAATTTCAGCTCTACAAATATCAAGCAGGGTGCTTTTGTGGCTTTTGAAGCACAGTATAAACAACTGATTATGTTCTGACCATTCTTCATCTAAAAACGTCATTTTTTCATTTTAAAATAGAAACAACACTAAATTCCTGATATGATAAAACCTGATACCACTAAACTTTTAAACCCTCTTGCCTTTCCCTATCACACTTATTATATTTATAATTATCCTGGAGACCCTCCCCGACCCTCCATTTTATTTTTTCCTATTTTAAGTTTAATATATTTCAATAATTATTATACCCCGCATTAGAAACTCAATGAGTATTCCAAAGTTCATTAAATCAAATTTCTAGTTGGGGAGAACACTTTATTGTATGTTGCCATTGTTGTCAATCAATAGTTGTACTGAGAACCGGAATCACATTGCACATGCCTCGGGGCAGACAGCTCGCCAGAATATTGGATAAAAGCTCTCAAGTAGAACTCGTTAAGCATACGTTCTTGACATGTTTTTAAACTGTCAAGCAATTTCGAAGCCACGTATACACATGCATGCGCTACAATTTCAAAACACATTCTCAAAAACGTTCACTCGCTGCTTACCATGTGTTTCCCGAATTGTTTTATAATTTTTTTCTGGTTGTGAAAATGAAGCGATGTTATCACTGCTGTAGTTGTGATTGCTAAATAGGCCATATTTACCTTTAAAATTTTAAAATAATGGATGGAATATTAAATGGCGGACCTATATTCTGATCACCGTGAGAATAAACAAATGTTATAGCAAGTGTTGCAATTATGGTTGCCAAGGGTTGTCAAGAATGCGCGAACTACGTCCATATTCTAAAATTTTCTTGAAGGCTTCTAGAATCTATACGTACAACACACTTTTGTTTCACTTTGTCGGCTGTTTTACAGCTGTTCTCAGGCTTAGCATATATTTTCCGAAGTCATGAAGCTATTCTAACTAATCTCACCCGCTGTATTGTTCATGCACTCAATTAGTTAGTTCGAGAATTAAACTCACTTAACACAACAGCTGGAAAATTTCCGTACAAAGCTCTTCATAGTCCCCAAGTTGAATTAATTTCTTGATATCACTTCTAGCGACAGTTATGCGGGTACAAATAAACTTGCGAACAGTAAAGAGTTGACAAGATAAGCTGGTATTAATTTAATAAATACTGACCTTCTCCCGTTGCGGACGGACGGTTCTAGTTTGTGTTGACCTGGAATTCAAGATAATATCTTTACGAATGTGCTCCAATGTTTTCTCAAGACTTTCTTTTCCTCTGATCAAGGATTTAATTTCCTCGTTGGTATCCAGTAAGCTTTCCCGTAGTTTAACAAGGACTGCTCTCGTAGCCCTCACATAAGCGTGAATTCTGGCATTGCTTTGTTGAATGGAGGTATCTCTGAGCGATGGAAGCGGGTCGAGCTGTTGACCCATCTCGCATCCCTTGTCTCCACGGTTCACGACTGTCTGGGATAACTTGATGGTCTTTATGCTAGCATTCTTCCAAAAATCGGACCCGATCGTGGCTGTTTTTGCCTCCATTTCGCAGAAATTCCAAGCGATATCCTATGGAATGATCCTCGCGAGTCGGTTCTTGTTGTCTGTCTGCGCGAAGCCAGACTTGTCGCCACGGCAACCACAACAGTACGAGAATCCGCTGAACATAATTACCGCATGTTTGTACGAGTCCGGGATTGGGACTGGATGATACCAAGCAGACATACAATGAAATTCTTGTTTTTCAAACACGAGCCTGCCATGCATAAGGCACGGCAACAACAAAATTTCATTTTGAATTGATAAAAGGTGACCGCGACATTTATCGTGAAACTCACATTCTAAATGTGGCGACATACAACAGCAATAACCCCCTTGAAGGCAGGTATTTTTTAAAAAAAGTGTTTTGTTGGACATTGCGCAATCGTGCATTGTACATTCGTACTTTTCATACACGGAACAATCGTGTATTATAATTATTTCTGCATACATAAACCAAAAAGAATTGTGATTCTGGTCCAAATGTGTTATTAGGACAGCGCTCTGATACGCGCTACGCGCTCCGGTCCAATTTTGTTATCACTCGTATGATTACTGGCCGAATTGGACTCCACTCAGTCCTATTACCATTATTTATTACTCTACGATCTATTTTACGGGTAAAGTGAAATCACACTACTATCCAAGCAACGTTGAAAATAAAACAAAATAGTAGCAAGTGCATGTTTTCATTATCTTTCTCCAACGTACCTGCCCATTTCGATAAATATATTTTTTGTGGGGAGGGACCTTATTAAAGTTTAGGTCTTTTGGAGGGGGTATATTACAAGAAGGCTAAAAAGGGGGAGGGGCTAAATACAAGAAATATGTGTACGAAATTTGACAAGTACCCAGTGCAAAAAAATCTTTATCCTTTCATTTCAGCCGAAAATGCCAACAACTTTTATCAAGTTCCACAACAGAAAAGCCAAGTTTTGTGCACATACATATTCCGTTTTCCAAAATGAATAAATTATTTCATTTTTGTTATTGTGCCTCGTACTTTCATGGGAACGATTATTTCCGAAATCAGTTATCCAGTCAGGGGGGGAGAGACGGAACCAACGTTTTAGGGCATACCAAGTCGATGCTGTTATTTTTCCATATCAGTATTCACTAAAGTGCTAGTTACTGCTGAAGTCAACTATTTAGGACGTACCTGGAATCGACTGTTGCCCTAAGAATCGTATGTTGAGTACATACATATAAAAATAGGGCTGCTTACCCTCCCTTCCTAGGTATACGTAGATAGTAAAAAACTGGAGTGTGTCCAAATATTCTGCACGCTTTTTCACTCCCCCCCCGCCACGCCCTCCCCCCCCCCCCCAAAAAAAAAAGGTTTGGAGCAGAGATTCATCTGCGAGTTAAGACTATAGTTACGATATGCCAGATTAATACAATACGAACACACAGTCATCATATTTATTCATTACTCATGACGATTATAACGGAACTAATAGTACTAGAACATGAATATGCAGCATTACTTTGTATCAAATTCACTGCACTCCACTGATTCAGTGAGATATTCGAATAACTCTATGTAGATATTTTAGAGCAGCTCTTGCATTTTAGACCACCTGGCAAATTGAGGTAAAGCTGCAGTTTTAATTCTGATACAGACTAATGTTCATTAAAACATACAATTACAATAATTATTGATATTTCTCAACAATTCTGAGCCTTGGGGACTGCGTATACTTTAAATTGAGACGGAGCTACATTAGGTGATAGAGCGAACTTCACATGAGTATTGAATAACCAAAAGCCAAACACACTGCAAAACATTACATTCATCAGTACATTCACCGAAAGAGGTGGCTGTAAAATGGCGGGAAAATGGCGCGCGTCGCAAGGTTGTGGCACCAAAATGCAGTGCACGCGCACGTATGTGTTGTCTTGCCATTACTCTGAAGCGTGATTGGCTAAGAAACAATAGTGTTCGTGGTTCGCTAGAAGTAAATTGATGAACCTATAGAATCACAAAGTAAAGACATTACAAAGACAAGACATAACTTTTTCGACACTCATACGAAATCCGCTCTATCGACCACTAAAACTCTACGTCTTTCCGAAGAAATGACCGTACATGAAAAACTGCATTACTATCACATTTTGACCAACAAACAACAATACTAAAGAAAACTGTGGTCTTGGATTCAAAGGGTTAATAAAAACAGTCAGTACTTTGCCGATTGTCAGCCTATCTAAAAAATTGAGAAAACCACCTTCTACAACCACAAATTTTATAACCACTTCCTTCAGTTCCTTGTGTCTCGGATTTGGCTAGTAAAAAGCCTTAATATATGGCGTGTGGAGAACGCTTTATTCTTGTAGTTATAATTCAGCCTAATGCTTAAGTCAATTTTATAGTATTAAAATGTTTCGGCTGACCACTGTATAAGACGTAAATCTTATCGGTTGTGACCGTATCTGTAGGTTTTAAAAAACATGTTGGCCTCGCCATTCTAAAATAATAATTACAGTCAAAATGTAAAAATGAAACAGGCAACGAGACCAAAAGATTGACATAAGCACAAATTGGATCTCCGAATCAATAAATGGGTCATGATCGCAAGTTTTGACGTTTAGCTGTGAAATTACCAATCTCGACTGTGAATGGACAAGTTTACCCTTTGTTGTACTGTCTGAGGGGGGAGGGGGGGAACAGGTTTGTCAGAGTAAACCAGTAACGCCTACTCTACGTGAATTAGGAGAAAATAAGGGAGGGGGAGGGGCCGAGAAAAGAAGACATTTCCTTTCGCAATTCTCTACTTTTTCTATTCGATTTTTCCTGCTTTTTCGTCTGCCAGAAAGACTGTTCACAAGTCAGCTTATTGTAAAGAAATACTTTTGAAACCCAAAGTACTATGAGGCAATACTACCAACACGTCATATTAGAATAAACTTCCACGAGTTTAGCTATCTTTTGGAAGGGTATGGTAGGAAAAATCTCAAAACAGAATTAGCGGGTAGCAGTGTAGGAAATGGAGTCGAGATTGACTGTTTCTACTTCTTCTGCAGCGACAGAAGTAGTTTCGTCATCTATGATTATCAGACTACGTATCGCAACCTGCAACAGTCCCATGAGGTTCGAATGCAACTCTGCGGTATGCAGTGTGTGTTTAAAGGATATTCTTGCTAGTCTACCCTGTCGTGCGATATGGCGGTAGTATTTAACAATAAACCTTTGCGTGCAGAACAATAGCATCCACGCAGGCAAATTTGTGAAAAGGCTTTTCTATACGTTTCTGCTATCGATAAGAAAAAAGCTTTAGTACACAAAGTTACTATGTTCTCTAACTTTGAATTGAACCAGACAGCTATAGAGTCTAGCTTCATAAAGATTCTTTCACACTTTCGGAAGTTTTTTTTTTCGCTAAGTGGACATTTCCTTTGATCAAAACTGATTTTGCTCAGTTACTAGTGAACGAAAACAATCAAATGTGTGTGTGATCTCCGAAATGTAAGGGACCGTACATTATTTATCGTGCGTGCAGGGGAGTCAGGAGGGGAAATTGGGGAATTCAAATTTTTTTGGGTGTGTGAGGGGGGGCTTTCAAATTTTAGAGGGAGGCCCTGAAATTTATTTGTCTCCACTGCCTTTGTGGGGGGGGCTTGAAAAAATTGGATTACCTCAAGGGGGGCCTCTGAAAAATTTTAACCCGATTTAATTGCTCCTCCTATCCCCCCTGCACGATAAATAATGAACGGCCCCTAACATTACTTTATCATTGTCGAAATAAGCATTAACTTCATTTGATGAAATTTTGTTTTCAAGGAGGTAAATACGGCTGCAACTGTTTACACAGTGAAAATATTTTCTATCGCACAAATCATTCGTGCGTTTTGCCTTCCATGCAGTCTAATGATACGCAAAGGCTCATAGTGGAAACACCAATACCAATTCCACGACAAGGCAGACGGGTAAAAACATTTCCTATCCTGTATCTTGTAACTCTTTGACCAGTCGTCCCCATTCCTTTTCCCCTTCTGAGTTGTCTCGGTCTACAAAGTACGTCATGACGTCATCCATGAAACTGCCGCCGGTATTCTGCTGGAAAAAGGGACACACAAAGGGTAAATCACTTCATATCATATTATATTATTAGACCTATTTAGACTTAGGAAAGCTCAGATTGTCCTTGTAGCAGCCTTTTGTGACAGAAATAGACCACATCATAGCCCACAACAGTCACTAATAGCCCACAACATAGAAAACGACAGATCAATAGTAGGCTCCTAGACCACGACAGACCAACAATGGTCCACAGTAGACGCCTCATAGACCAGACCAAAACAATAATAGACCATAATTATAGACCACAAAAGATCAATGGTAGGGTTTCGTGTACCAGACTACACAAGGTAAGCCATTTTTTAGTCGATACAGTATTGTGACATTATGTAAAGTGCCCCTGGTTTCGCGATATAAATATGCAAAAACGTTATTTTAGATATATAAAGGGCAAAATATACTATCAGGAATCTTCGCCATTTCAATTCTATTATACAGAAAGAAAGCAAACTGATGCAATATCAGCAAGTGCCTTTGTATTGTGCTGCCTTGTGCTGCAAACATCTTATTTTCCGTATCATTCTAAATCAATTATTTACACGGTAAATTGTGCACTTAGCTTAGGATTCATTTGCGTAGGAAAAATATATATTCCTGCGATAAACTGATACGTGCCCGTCAGGGGTGGCGCTAGAATAGTTTATGTTATGTTTACGACGTATTGGTTTATGAAAGGACACAATAGTTTATGCAATAATATTATAGTTTATGCAATGATATAATATTTTATGCAATGGCGTAATAATTTATGTGGTTTTCAATTAATCGATGAGTCGATACAAATACCTACATTTGTTTGCGTCTGTATCCGTATTTGTGTCCGTGTGTGTACCTGTATCTGTAGTGTGTCCGTGTCTAGTCTACGACCGTTTATACGTCCGTGTCTGTGTTAACGTCCGTGTCTGCGACCGTTTATACGTCTGTGTCTGCGTTAACGTCCGTGTCTGCAACCGTTTATACGTCCGTGTCTGCGACCGTTCATACGTTCGTGTCTGTGTTAACGTCCGTGTCTGCGACCGTTTATACGTCCGTGTCTGCGTTAACGTCCGTGTTTGAGACCGTTTATACGTCCGTGTCTGCGTTAACGTCCGAGTCTGAGACCGTTTATACGTCCATGTCTGCGTTAACGTCCGTGTCTGCGACCGTTTATACGTCCGTGTTTGCGTTAACGTCCGAGTCTGAGACCGTTTATACGTCCATGTCTGCGTTAACGTCCGTGTCTGCGACCGTTTATACGTCCGTGTCTGCGACCCTTTATATGTCCGTATCTGCGTTAACGTCCGAGTCTGAGACCGTTTATACGTCTGTGTCTGCGTTAACGTCCGTGTCTGCGACCATTTATACGTCCGTGTCTGCGCTAACGTCCGTGTCTGAGACCGTTTATACGTCCGTGTCTGTGTTAGCGTCGATGTCTGTGTCTGTACTGGCGTTCGTGTCTGCGTTAACGTCCATTTTGTGCTAGCATCGATGTCTGTGTTAGCGTCCGTGTCTGCTTTAACGTCCCTGGTCGTGTCAGTGTCGATGTTTGTGTCTGTGTTAGCGTATGTGTCTGTGATAACGTCCCTGTTCGTGTGAGTGTCGATGTTTGTGTCTGTGCTAGCGTCCGTATCTGTGTTAACATCCGTGTTTGTGTCAGCGTCGAAGTCTGTGTCTGTGTTAGCGTCCGTGTCTGCGTTCGTGTCTGCATGTGTCCATCTCTGTATCTGCATCCGCATCTGTGTTCGTGTCTGCGTCTGTGCCCGTGTCTGTCAATCTCTCAGCGTTTGTGTCTGTGGCATGCGTACATACCTGTCTGTGTCCGTCTCCATTTGTACATCCGCGGATGTCACTGCATCCTTGTCTGCCTCTGTGTTTGCATCCTGTCTGTGTGTCTGTGTCTGTATCTGTGTGTCCGTGTCCGTGTCCGTGTCTGTGTCTGTGTCTGTGTCTGTGTTTTTATCGCTAGATATGACATTACCAAATATTCTACAAAGAATTTGCAATATTTCCACGCGGAGAAAGACATACACAAAGAGATGGCAAAGTGAGAAGATGTACCAAAGCTACGCACTGGATGTGGATGTGATCTTAAGACTTGAACTGTTTACATACATTTGAATGCAAGATGGACTGCACACAACGAAACAATTACTAAAAAGCAGATCTGTCACAAGACAAGAAACGATAGCTTAGCGTTTGTACTACGAGAAGAACTTTATGGGACTTTCAATTTTAGGCTACATTATGACATCATTACTTTTATAACAATTTACCTGTTAAGTAGCTTGCGAGGCTTAGAAGACTTGTCTCATTTTATATCTCAGTTTCAGAGGGAGCGGGATCGGGCTGGTGACGAAGAGAGCGAACGTCAGATGTATGAAAGGCGGCATTGTGAACGCATGAACGACGACGATGAATTATCTACTGGCGTCACAGCTCTTAAAGAGAACTTCGGCAGAAAACACTTTTACTCTCTAATAAACTTTAGTATTACCGTAATCCGGATTAGCAGCTGAAAATCGATAATTCCGTTCACAGAGCTAACGCCAAGCGTTTGTTTTGCCTATTTCTTGCTTTGAATTTTCTGTGCGCCGCCATCTTGAAATGTGACGTTTCATGACTGCAGTGCCATGCCCAACTCTTTAACATACAATGAGGGGCGCGAGGGGGCCTGGCACTGCAACCGTGAAACATTACATTTTAAGATGGCGGTGCAAGAGAAATTCGAAGCAAGAAATAGTCAGACTACAACGCTTGGCGTTAGCACTGTGAACAGAATTATCAATTTTAAACTGCCAATCAAGACTATGGTAATCACTACAGTTTTATTTGAGAGTAAAAGTGTCTTTCAGCCGAGGTCCCCTTTAAGAGAAAGCCTCGAACATGATTCAGTTGAGTATTGAGGAAGCTACAGAGTCTTAATTTAGAAATTTGAATTGGAAATGCAACTGAGGAAGAAAGAAAGAAATTAGTCGTAGTCTTAGTCGCTTGCCGTTTCTCCGACTCACTTCATCCAGAATTCAAACCATTGCCAGTTCTCGTCATTTGACTCCTGCAAGTGTCCTCATAGACAGGAATTTCAAGGCTGAAGGGCGGTTTCTCGACTGTTCCCGCTTGGCTAGTTCTAACTACAATTTGCACAATAGCAGAGAAATTGAGCAACGATTTAGCTCGTTGCTGCTGAGAACAACAAACTGAAGCAAGCCGACATAATTATCAGTAACGCATACCACAAGTGTTTGATAACCGCTTACAATCTCTTCAGTATTTGCTTTGAAATTTAACACCAACGCGTTTAAGCCTTTTTAAAATTTAACATATCACGCACTGACAAATGATGTCGAATATTGAAATTGATCACGTGTTGTGAAACGTCGAGGGCCTCAGTTTATTATGGAACCTCCTGTTTAGAAGCCACTTGATTTCGTCATCACCCACTATTATTAACACTTGTCCTGCTGAATTTTCAAATACCAAAATATTTAAATTTTATAAAAATTCTCAAGTTCAAAATTGTAAGAAACAAGTAGCACCGAGCACTTGTGCTCCTCAAGAGCTACAAAATGAATGGTAATGTTAATGGGTTTCGTCCACTGGTTCCAAAGTTAGAACATCCTTGGTTTTAGTGAAATCGTCTCTGGCAGGGCAAGAATTAATCATTGAAAGAACAATAAAACAGGAAAACGTATAAAATTGACATGCTTGCTATTGCCCCAGTATTATCACGTAACAACTGCTGTTCAAGTGATACATTTTAAAAGTAATTAGCAATTGAAGCCGGCGTTGTATTGCCTACAATCGAATTTCGTTCCCATGAGCTCTGGGAGAACCCACACGCCAGCACCTGCGCACTGAGGAAAGTCCGCAGGCCAAATATTACGCGGGCGCAAATGCGCAGTAGATATCCAGCTCTAAGTAAATGGGAGACCAGCGAAACGTAACTAAAGAGGACTTGCGATGTGACTAATGCTAGTGTACTTGAGAAACCGCCGGCTGGAATGGTATCATATATTTTGACGATCAGAAATTTTGCGTGACAACGACGGAAAATCGGTATACCAGTTTTTAGCTTTTGTTATATACCTTGCGTGGTGATATAGTGGCAGAAAATGAATTCTACCAGGTATTGCATTTATTTACGAGATAATTTGCTTGCATGGGTGACGGTGATTCTATCACACTAGCTCAATATGTGCCATGCTGAATGAAATGAAGTTGAAGACGGTCGCGCCCAAGGAGTCAGAATCAAGCAACCAATCACGTTTTACTCTTACTTAATTTGATATAAAACTACTAAAGAAGGAAATAGCGTTTCTTGAGCCCAATATAAAGAGCACTGCAGGATCAAATTTTGTTCATCGAAAGTTTCAGTTGGATAACTAAAAGTTGCAAAAACACGGGGAGCCACCTTAAATTAACGAAAGGCCACTAGAATAGAAAGAGATGCTTGTCGAGGTCGTAATGTTTCAAACACGTAATTGGCTTGGAAGACTGAGTAACTATAGTAACAGCGCTTAGATTGTTTTTACTGTTAACGACTATTAACAAGTGGACAGCAGATTACTTTGTTTCTGTTACTGCTAGCTCAATCAAGTGCTGTGCTACTAAGGTGAGAAGCAGTACTTAACACAAAGGAGATGATATGTTTAACAAATACTGCAAACATAGTTAATTTAGATTTTAAAGTGTTTAACATTTATGTTATTGATATATTACTGCTTATCGTTGTAAGGTTTACAGAGCATCAGTGGACCTTATGCTAACCTAACACCATTCCAAACAACACAACTGAGCTTGAAAGACAGGTTCACAACGGAAAACAGAATTTTAACCAAGATGAGAAATAACAACTGCAATGATAGCAGCAAAGTAACAACAACAAAATCAACATTATTTGGAAATGTTAACTGCAGAGAAATAAAATAATAATAACAATAGTAATGATGATAATGATAATAATAATAATAATAATAATAATAATAATAATAATAATAATAATAATAATAATAATAATATTAGAAATAAGAATACAAAGTGATACAGAACAATGTTTCTAACGCATCCAATGTTGCAGACACCCTTGGCAAAAACCTAAAAATATCTTTATCTTAGGACCAGTCGGGATGAAAACCCATAATATTATTTTTTAAAACAACACGGCGTTTGGTGTTGCCAATTTCTTATAGTCGAGGAGTTGAAATGCATTGTCAAATAAGTTTAGAGATCTGGATCAATGACTATGGGAGCTGCACCAGAAAAAGAGTCAAATCACAGACAAGCCAAAAGCCCAGTCAGAGTAGTGTATATAAGACTCGCATGGAATTTCACGATATATAAAGTTTGTATGGAATTTCCCGATTGTGTAGAATAATTTAACATTTAAAACAATTGTGAAGTACAAAATAAGTCTTATATGTCTATTTCATGAGAATCCATACAAACGCAGTATTAGTGAAATCCCACACTTAGGGCCGTTTGTTTTGGATATTCTTATTCCGAACTAGGAATATACGGAATACATTCTGGTCATTCTGCCACCTGGAGCACAATACACGGAATATATTCCAAGTATTCCGGAATAAGAATAGCTCCAAATAAAACGCTTATTCAATTGATTCATTCCGGCTATTCTTATTCTGGAATATCCCCCAGAAAACGTGCCCTTAGTCTCATGCTTCATAAAATGCCATACAAGGTCCCATACTCTCTACTCTAATTGATCTTGGTTTGCCTGTGCTTCTAATTAACAGTTACGCTAGCTATCAACGCACCTCCTTGGAGTCATCTGTTCCACCCTCTACACTTGTGTTAGTCACCACGCTTATCTGGGTAACTGTCGTTAGGTCCTGGCTGTCTAGGCCTTCCGTGGACTCCAAAATTTCTAACTCCGGAATATTTTCTTCTTTAATACGAACCGTACTGGTAAAGTCGTCTTCGACAATGGCTTCACCTTCATAATTTGTAGCAGGTATCTCTTGCGGCGTTTCCTTCAACTCATCCTCGTCAAAATGTAGCGTCCAATTCTGGATATCTACTTGACTTGGAGTTAGTTGGTCATCTTGGCTAGGTGGCGTCTCAGCAGCCTCGTCCGTCCGCTCGTCACCTCCCTCGTCTCCAGCTGCCAGTAATTCCAACGCTTGAAGGTCTGATGCCCTAACGAGGACTGACGTTGTAACGGTTTCTTCCACGTGCGTTTCTTGTCGGACCACAGTAGTTTCGCTCTGCTCAGGTTCAGAAGGAGATGCACTTCGAGGCTGCTCCTGTGGAGAGGATGGCTCTTCGGGACTAGATTCGTCGATGCCGTTTTGAACAACATCTTCAATGCCATTTTCAACCACGTCTTTTTTCGTTTTAACCACCGTCGTGGTAGTGGTGGTCGTTGTTGTAGTCTTGACAACTGGAGTGCTGGTGCCGGCAAACTTCTTCGACTGCCTCTGAGCGAAGAACGAACGGAACTGCTTCAGTTCTTCATCCAGCTCCTCCTGGTTGATTGGTCTATACACGACAGGCTCGTCCTGGTTCTCTAGCAGATTTTCCCGGCTGCCTTCCGGAGTTTCATATTGCTTGGCTTCATCTTTAGATGCGTCTGACTTCTTGGCCATTCGGATGACCTCGGCGCGGGTGAGACCGCTGTACAGACGCGTTCGTGGTTCAGCAACCCCGATTGGATCATTGCTGTCCTCTGACGTGTGTCTGGTCTTCTTGGATTTATCTACCTTGGCGTAGATGTGTTCCGGCTGACCATCCGGAACTGATTCAACTACAGGCTGGGCTTCCAAAGTCAGGAGCGGTTCCTCCTCGACCTCTTCTCTCTTGGAGGAGAAATTATTCATCTCAACTGGCTTCTCGCTCTGGTCGGGTTTCTCGGTCGGGACAAGCCCTTCCTCCTCCTTAAAAAAACATAATATGGTTGAAAATTAAGTTTCGCAATGCCTTCCACACAAAAAAAACACATTTAAAATATAAATTATATAAATTTTCTTGTTTTAAAATACTAATAGAAGACTAAAACGTTTAAAGAATTACCTGAGGCCTCCCTGAAAAAAAAATTACATAAGATTAGACATCTCCTGCTAAAATACTTCTTGTTTAACAAGAATTACCTTGTACGGTGCGGTGGCCAGTTTACCCCGGGCTGCTTATCATAGTTCTGGTCGTTCATCCAGTGCTCCCCCACCCCCACCCCCTGCACAGTGTCAAATGGTCCGTCTCTTACCCTGGGCTGCTTGTCAAAGCACTCGTCGTTCACCCAGTACTCCCCCAACCCAACCCACCCCCACCCCTCCACAGTGTCAAATGGTCCATCTCTTACCCCAGACTGCTTGTCATAG
>JANVCK010293263.1:0-14298 GCA_026546655.1 Epizoanthus illoricatus
TTTAGGAAAAGTCACGAAATTTGGCGAATATTGCTCCAATATCAAGAAAGTTCTCTTCAGTTGAAATCAGCGCGACCCCTTTCTGCCCCCCCCCCCGTGTAAGATAGGGTTAAGACAGTGAATGGTACAAATCAATGGAGTGCAATGGTGTTGTGATTGTACAATTTTTTATAGCTTACCCAAATTATTCAGTAAATCAAAGTGGTCGAAGGCCACATTCACATCCATCAAGCAGTCACTGGTCTTTCTGATCATTCTCTTGATTCTGTCTATTCTGTCTTGCAGCTCTTGCAACAGCTGAGTGAGATTTCTGTCTACAACTGCTTCTGTTGCTTGTGCAGTAGTAAGAAGATTGCCGCTGGTTGACTTGGAATCTTCAGCTCTTTTACCGATGCCTTGGGACTAAGTTACAAAGGAATAAAAACTTGTAAATATCGTTAGTTTTTGTTTTATCAGGGAGTGCATGGCTGCCACGGATCATAAATTTCAAAACTCCATGACTTTTCCACACCAAGAGATAAGACAACATATTCTCAATTGGTCTCCATCTTCGAATGTGAAAATTAGGTACATTTGAGGACCTGTAGCATTGCCATGGGAACCACACTTACAATATGAATGCAACTGTTGATACCTTGAAGAGTTATTCTTCCAACACCAATAATCAACAGTTAATAAATGTCAGGATACATGAGTAAACCATTTTCTAAATTTAATGCAACAGAAAAATGGAAAACAGGCCCGAGCCACCTTAAAAGCCAACTATACCTCGCCCAATTCTAGTAACTGTAGCGTGAAACGAAGCAACAGAAATCAGGCTTTGTTGTTCGCAAGACTGGGTCAGCTGCTGCCATGCCACTGACATTTCATTGGACAAAAACATTTGAGATTTTCCGATCTCTTTCTCTTTCTTTCCCCACGTTCTCTGTTTTCCCACTTTCTAACAGAACAAAACTTTTCAATCGTTTTTGACCATATTCTGGAATTTCCATGTGACCATTATCAAAATCCCATGACTTTTCCATGACTTTTGCTAATTTTCAAATTCCATGACTTTTGCTAATTTTCAAATTCCATGACTTTTCAAGGCTCCGTTGCAACCCTGAAGCATGTTAGTACATAGCATAATGTCGTTTGGCGAGGAGCCACTCTCACTGTGGAAGGGGACTGGGAGGCAGCGTGGCAGGCAGTATAAAGCACTAACTCACAACCTGGAGGTCCCGAGTTTGAATCCTCTGCCCGCTGGTCCGTCACGCTGGTGAAATTAGCCTTCTGGCCAGCCTCCCTGCCAGATGGGGTTTTTAACTCATTTATGTTCCATTTGATTATTGTTTGTGAATTTATTAACATGGTGCTGAAAAGCCCCAAAGGGGAGTCACCATTAAATATTTTTTTAATTTTTTTAAATTTTTTTTTCTATGCCATCTGGTGTTAAAGTTAGTTTCTCAAATAAAGCTAATGTGTGGGTTAAAGTGTGTTGTTCTAGCAAATACTGTCCCATGTTCAATCCCTGCCTTGTCGACAGATATACTTGTGCAGCCTTCTTTTGTCACCCCATGCATAGACAGTGCCATCAAGCCATTTGCCTAGTCTCTCGACTGTCTATCAGGGAATGCAAATATAGGTGTTGTTTATGGTCTATCACCTCTCTTACAAAGGGCCTGCTGAAATTGGGAAAACCAGCAGCAGTGTCCCTTTCCCTTCCTTTCCTTTCAAGGAAATTACAGAATAAGTAAATAAATAAACAAATTTGTTACCTGTTGTTGTGCATTCATAGCAATCCTTTCAGCTTCCTGTGCAATCTTCAGTGCCTCTATGATTGCCTTTGCCAAGTTTGCATAAGCATTTGATGCATTTACAGCCTTTTCTGCATACTTCGTGGTGTCTGTTAATAGCTTTGCTAACCTGTTGGCCTGTTCCTCCAAATTTTTAGCATGGTCAGTGGCTCTGTTAACAAGAGGTCCCAACCATTTAAGGGCGTCTGTTACATTCTTTAGTCGCTCATTCACTTGGCGGATAAGGTCATCCAGACGTGGGAAACTGCCATTAAAATTCTGGAATAATAAAGAAAGTAACGTGAGCCCAACCAGGGTCTACTACATTGGGAAGTATTTACTACAATTGCCTTTTCAATGCATTTAAACTCATTGGGTCGATTATTTAAAGGGGAACTGTTACTTACTGTGCAGTTACTTATTTAATCATGCTTGTGGTTCTCCGTTGTTAATGAATAAAGTGAATCACTAAACACCTGAACCTAACTGTTCAACTGAAAATTATTTATTAATAAATTCACTCACAGTTTTGTGCTTGCTGTTCTTTGATCTTAAAGGGATCCTGAAGTGAAAACACTTAGCTGGCAAAATGCAAGAACTTGTTCCACTGAATTACTTTGTGAAGTTTTTGGGGTCCAAAACCATCACACCAGTGAGAACGGAGCGAAAACTTTTCCCTATTTTTGCACTTCGACACTCATGGACCCGCCATTTTGGATTATGACGTCAGCCAGTTGCCGTTCCCAGGCCCCTCGTCACCTTGTTTGCTTTAATAGGTGGA
The DNA here is from genome assembly GCA_026546655.1 of Epizoanthus illoricatus. Lineage (NCBI taxonomy): Eukaryota > Metazoa > Cnidaria > Anthozoa > Zoantharia > Epizoanthidae > Epizoanthus > Epizoanthus illoricatus. The sequence continues at coordinate 2,557 of JANVCK010293263.1, forward strand.
CCATCCATGGTCTGGGCCTGGAAACAGCAACTCACTGACGTCAACTCACTCGTTTGTGTGATAGTTTTGAACCCTAAAAACTTCACAGAGTAATTCAGTGGAACAAGTTCTTTCATTTTGCAAGCAAAGTGTTATTTTCAAACTTTGACAAAAAAATTACGTTTGCCAATTATCTGATAATCTGCCTGCAATATCGTCATAATGGGGTAAATGCCTTGCCGCATTAAGATCTAACGTTATGCACTTTCTTTTGTGGTGTGTTGTGATGGGGGGGGTTACCTTCATTGCATTTTGCATAGTAATATATTTAAATGTTGTACCTATTCTTATGAAAGTTTTAACACGCAAATCTTTTGAACGAGACTTCTTGGGTCATCATTGTAGTGTGTATAAATAAAGTTTTTCTTATTCTTATTCTCACTTGCAACTAGTACGTATACACATTTATACAGTTAATGTCTGACCAGAATGAGGGCATGACCAGTCAGATCTCTCTCCTGGCAGTCAAGGCGACTGCTCAAGTTTGCTTCAAAACGGATTTGAAACTTATGCACAATTACCATGTGTAGCCGACGAATAGTTGCGAGGTTTGAGTGTACTTTAGAAAATTCATTTGGGCCAGAAACGAATTCAGTTGAATCGATCGTTTGAGAACTCAACACATAACAGACTTTCGTGACAAGCTTGTGAATGGGAGTTCTCAACCCACTTCGAATTCATGTACACTTGTTTCAATAGAATGATTTAATGAAAATTATTTTGACCTTTGCAGAGTGAAAACATTTACTAGATGCCGCATTCATAAAACCACACCATAATTCGCGTGACTTCTCACAAATGAAATTAACAGGAACTAAAGAAGAATGACTTACACTGAAACTACCAGTGGCACTGGTGAGTTTGTTAGCTGCATTCTGAAGCACATCTTGCAGTTTCATCAATGCATTGTCAAGCTCCTTTTTCTTTTCCCTGGCCTGCTGTATAGGGGTCTGAAACAAACAGAGTACAAACAGATTTATCATGTTTCATAACTCATGCAACCTTTCTAGTTAAACCTAGTTAAACGGTCAAGATCCCACATGAGTCTCTATAACTCAGATGGTCGAGTATTTGCAGGGTGTTTGGAAGATCATGGGTTCCAATCCTATTTATAGGGGCTCAGAGTTTTTCAGAGTAAATTGTATTTAAACTTTCTTTGTCACATTCGCTCTCGCACACATCACTCTAGACAACTCAACAAAACAAAACAACAAGTTAATGGAAAAGCAGCAACAAATGGAGAGCCCCCACTTGACCATGTACATCTTTAACTTCTGTTAATGTCTTGCTAAAATCTGGAATGAAGGAAGACACATTAGCAGCATTATACCAGTCAAAAAGGAAACAGAGTATTTACCAAATAAAACAAGAAAAGAATCGTTACAATCTATCTTCAATTTTGTTTGTTACAAGTTTACCAACGAATGAAATACGGATATATTTCGTCCTAATTTCATAAATAATGACAAATTTTGAAAAACAACTGAAAAAGTTCATACTATATATTAGATAAATGTTAATTAATGTAAAATCTCATGAATAACAACTTTCACAAGAAATCAGTACAATATCTCTGTTACATCCAGATTCCAATAAACAGCGTGAGGACAATGCTGCTTTTAAAAGGGACACAGTCAGACATGAAATGCTGGCATGCATTACATTATGCACTCTAAAATAATCCTATGTTAAAATTCCTAGCCTAACATGTGAAGAGACACAAGCTGTTGAATGCATACAATTATTACATTTTACTGCAGTTACTATAATTAAGATTCATAAATATGTAAAAATATTATATAAGTAATATATAAATATGTAAAATATTGAAACAATTGGATTTTTTCACCTTCTAACGATGCATTTATATGTAATGAATTACTCACCTCAGAGTTGTACTTGCCACTCCTCTCGTTCAGCATCTCTGCTCTGCTTATGCTATCCAAGGTCTTGAGGGTCATCTCCAGAGTCTGGATAAATTTCATTCTCAGCATTTCCAGAGTCTTGTTTGCTTCCTGGGCTTGCTTGTGCAGTTGAAGAGTTGCATTCAACATCTGTCGAGATTTCTTAAGTGCAGCAATTGCTAATCCGTATTCAATACTTGCTGATTTGTTGACTTTACTGAAGTCTCTATCCTGTAGCTCTTTCAAAATCTTTTCTCCTTCTTCAAAAAGCAAAGTCTGGTTAGCTGTTCCCATTTTAAGTAGTTCAGCAGTCTTCTGGGCCAAGTTAACAATTGCTGCAGTAATAAAATAGAACGCATCTGATCACTTGTATCTGGAGTAAGGCTAGCATCAGGGGTGGATCTAGGAATTTGAACAGGGGGGTGCACCATTGAAATAAGAAGAAATGAGCACCGAAAGGGCATGCTCCCCCAAGAAAATTTTAAAAATTAGGCCTCTAAAATGGCATTTCCTGCAATTTGAGTCCATTTTGTTTGCTTCAGACAGTATAATCGTCCATTAAAAAAACACTGCTTGGACTGAAACGGGAGAGGGGGGCATCGGCCCCCCTTGGCTCTCTCCTATATCAGCCAGCATTACCTTTTCTAACAACAAAGTCAAGAAATTAGGCTTAAAGCTTTATAACGGCATGTTTTATTGCCAGACTGTAAAATGTACCATAAATGACTGCCACTGGGTAGAACATAAACATGTACCAGCAACTGAAATTTATACTGCTTAATATCTATTGTAACTTTAAAACTGGATTATTCTGCTTTGTTTTAATTCTTGTAGAAACAAATTTAAATGAAGTTTTCCTTCAACATTAATCTGTAACTTTGTAAAGAAATCTATTTACAGAAGCACTGTACTGCATACAATTGCTATTTTTAACTTTCTGCTCCAGAAGATACAATCATTTTGTTATTTCAAGAGCTAAACATCTAATTTGTGGTGCTCAAAGTATCATCAAGTCTGTACTTTGTTACTCCCAGTAGTCATCAGAATTCTATCTTGTTCAATGCATTGCAGCATAGGTATTGACTATACAACACTCCAGAAGTACATCTATGTGGCTTAACCCCTCTCTTAACCTCTTATGCAATCATTCTATTGTTTTGCTCTCCACTCTTCTTTTCCCTACATCGAAATTATTCTAACCCTAAACTCCTATCATCCCCACATCTTTTGCGTTTCTGTCTGCAATAAGTTACACAATGTTTGGAAAAAAACCGAAACGTTTTTTTGCCTATTAATGTCCATAACGTATTATCTGACAGACCATTCTTTCATGTTTGTTAGAGAAGCTACATTAATACTTATTGCCTCGTTTTTCATCAGGGATTTTAAGCACATCAAAAGCACCTCAAAAGCACCTCAAGCGCTGTTAGCAAATACAGGTTAAAACTTGGGAATGAAATGGGAATGAAATTCCATGACTTTTCCATGACTTTTCTGTGACCTGTTATCATTTTCCCTGACTTAAAAAAGCCTGCCAGATGTTCATATTATCTCTATTTTCTTAAAACGAGATATAAGGTACCTCTTGTCTTGTTCAGAGCATCCCGTACATCTTGCTCAAGTTTGAAAGCATCTTCCTTGGTGCTTGTAGCATTCCTGGTGGATTTTCTGGCCTTGTCAATGACCCTCGTAACATCATTTTGTGCAGCTTCAGTTCTAGCTTCAGATTTTTGTATTCTTTTGACCAATGTGTTGTTCGAGGCTCCTCCAACCATGCTACGATCATCTGGTAAGAACCAAAACACGATTGGGAGTAATTTAACAGAAATATGTCCAATTAAGACATCAAAACTCTTGGGAAAAAAAATGTTTGGCCATAAATACATGCATCTAAACCATTAACTGTTAACTGGTTCTTTTGATCAAGTTACAAATTTGCCAAACATCGAGATATCAACTACTGCTGTTATGTATATAGAGCACATCAAAAAGAAATACTGGATCTAATGGGATACATGGAGATCTACTACCATGTACTAGATATGTAATGTTAGCCTGATAAATTAAAGGCATACTTGGCTGTTAACACCATTTTGGCTTGAAAAAGGTGTTCATCTCCATGAATATTAGTCCTATTTTTCTTGTGTAATACCCCATGCTTGCCAAAGAATGCTCACACATTACTACCGTTGTACCATTTTAGATCATAGTTGTTACCATTTTGAATGGCCATTTTGAATGGCGACATTGTTGCGTGTTCTTCCTTCTATTGTAAACACAATACAACCTGGAACACAATGCTTTGTTTTTATTCGTTTCTATTGCACTGCTTTCACAAAAAAAGAACGCAGGAGGTGGCACCCACGATCAGAAATGGCGGAACAGTGTAAAGTTTCCAGTGCTTGTTTGCAGATGTGAAACAACATACAAGAACCTGCTACGGATTTTCATGGAAAGGAGCTCAATACAGGCATTCATGGCTGGAACCATGTGTCTTACATGTACCAACTTGCTAAAACACAAAATAATCACTACACAAAACCATTTTCTATTGAAAGAACGACCGAATTCATTCCACTGCCAACAACAAAATAATGAATACTTGGCTGCAACTTGCATTAACCCATAAATGTATAGGGGGCGATTCGCATTCAACCTTTATGAAATGACTTTCTGTGGCAGAGTGCTGTTCATAATAGCGCAAGCCATTGCAAGATTTTTCTCGCGCAAACAAGAATTTCTCTTTGCATGTACGAATTTCTGTTTTGACAGCTCTCTGGGGGCTCCATTTCCGGAACGAATTTGACTGGTTGTTTTGTTAACACAACAAGTGTGGGCAGAATAGTAATTAGGAGGAAATTGAAATTTTTCGATAAAAATACGTTTCAACTCAGATTTTTTAGTTTTTACCATTTATTTGTGGTTTTTACCCACAAAACGTTTTCTACCTATTTTCAACTGTTTTGATTAAAATTAGCAAAAATTTTAAAAAACTGAAAAATCCAAGATGGCAGCCAAAATGACAGACATGTTTTGTTTTTAATTTACAACTGTTGCCATGGAAATTAATTAGTAAAGTGTGGACAACTTGCATGCCAAATGGCTTTCCCTTATTCTCCACCAGTTTGAAAATCATGAGGCGGGGTCAAGACCCCCTCCCCCCTTTTACGTTCATGTAACTCAACAAGGCTTACACGTTCGAGGGTCAAACTCTCGCTTTGTATATCGAGGGTTCACACAGCTCATTTCGTTTAAAATTTAAGGACTTTTTAACGTTCATTGACCATTGTGGCATTCTAAGGACTTTGCGACAAGGTAAATGCTCATCTCCTTAGGAAAAAGTTAACAATTTTATTCCAAGAATTGCATTTTCATAAGAAATGTGTGAACAAAATCTGAGTTGTGGCCAGCCGTGATTGTACGATTTGTTACACACTTTTGGAGGACCTGTGCGCATCCCGTATATTGAGTGGCATCGGTGTGATAGAAGGTACCATAAATGATAAACTGATTATCTTAAAATGGGGTTAGAAATGATTCGAAAGCTGCCACTTTAATTTCTAGCTTACCAATCGACCTGTAGTACACTGTTCCCACTGAGCTCATGTAGTCTGATTTTTAAAGGGAACTTCAGCTGAAAAACACTCTTACTCTCAATAAAATTTTAGTATTACCTTAGTCTGAATGGCAATTTAAAATCAATAATTATTCTAACAGAGCTAAAGCTACGGGGTTTTTGTTCGACTATTTTTTTGTTTTAAATTTCCCACATGCCGCCATATTCAAATGTGACATTTCACAGTTGCAGTGCCAGGCCTCACTCTTCAAAATAAAACGATAATGAAAGAGAGTGGGGCCTGGCACTGCAACCGTGAAATGCCACATTTCAAGATGGCGGCACGTGGGAAATTAGAAGCAAGAAACATTCAAACTAAATCACTTGTGTTAGCTCCCGGAACAGAATTATCATTTATAAACTTCAATCTGGACTAAGGCAAAACTAGAGTTGCATTTGAGACCAAACATGTTTTCAGCCGATATTTCCTTTCAACTTCACCTGATTTGCAAGCATCCATCGCAGCTTTGATCTGCCGTTCACTAAGTGCCACATCAAAAATCTGCAAACATGCCATCCTTCCTTTAAAATAATCTTCATTTTGATTTACGACACCCAAACTAACAGATTCGGAATTAGTTGCCACTTCAATCTGCCCAATATTAGTTTCATCTGTAACCTGAGAATCAATAAACAACTTTGCAACCCCTGTGTCATAATCGTATGTAGCGGCAACGTGCATCCATTTTCTCGGTATTGTGTCATCGCTCTCTAGAGATGGTATTAGTCGCCCAGAACGTTCAATAAACCGCATCATAAACGCATTGCCATCACTGCCTTCTGCCAACCAGAGACTGACTGCCTTGGGCAGTCCATAACTGACAACTGGTCCCCACGCTAACGCTCCTTCATGGTAAACATAAAGCATAATTGTAGTGGAACGTCTTGTGTCAAGAAGAGGTGTCACGATATTGATTCTGCTTCCTGGTGTTCCTTTCAGCTCATAGGCAGTCTGAGCACCAAATGGACCATCTGCAGGGACAACATCGTGGAGAACTGCATCTGGAGCATTGTTAGGGCCCACGTCCTTACCACCTGACTTGGCACTCAGAGGATAACGAACAACAAGACCAGGAAAGCCTTTGGTGCACAAAAATAGAAACATCGGTATTTTTAATTGTACCACGTTACAGATGCTACAGGGTTAACTGCAAATCAAACAACTATCTTGTTGCGGTAGACTAGTTTTTTACAAAAACTAGGTTCTCTACATTGGCAAGTGTGCCAAATGATGGGGTACGTACTTTGCCATGAGGGTGGACGATTTGTGCTGTTTCGAGCACTGGCTCTTTGTCAGAGCAAAAGAGGAGATTGTGGGTGAAGTTAGGGCATATATTGTCTTTGGAAGATTTATGCAGATTGAAATCGGAGTTTGGAGAATGCCACTGGTTAAAGTTACTGAAATGTGATGGGTAATTAAAATCTGTTGAAATTAGGAGTTATGCCAATTGGTGAAAATTACTAAAGTTTGCCAACAGTATTGCTTAAAATTACTGGAGTTACGCAATTGGTTAAAATTACTCTTGGAATTATACCATTGGTTAAAATTACTCTTGGAATTACGCCATTGGTTAAAATTATTCTTGGAATTACGCCATTCGTTAAAATTACTCTTGAAATTACTCCACTGGTTAAAATTACTCTTGGAATTACGCCACTGGTTAAAATTACTCTTGGAATTACGCTATTCATTAAAATTACCCTTGGAATTACGCCACTGGTTGAAATTACTCTTGGAATTACGCCACTGGTTAAAATTACTCTTGGAATTACGCCACTGGTTAAAATTACTCTTGGAATTACGCCATTGGTTTAAATTACTCTTGGAATTACGCCATTCGTTAAAATTACTCTTGGAATTACGCCACTGGTTAAAATTACTCTTGGAATTACGCCATTCGTTAAAATTACTCTTGGAATTATGCCACTGGTTGAAATTACTCTTGGAATTACGCCACTGGTTAGAATACTGCACGCCAACTGACTCGCACAATTATTTATTGTACTCATCTTCTCACCCATCTCATGTTAAGAACACCACACTCTGTACTTTCGATTCCTCCGAATTCTGCCTAAATACTCCCTGGATATCAGAGTAGCTGATACCCGTCTTTTAAACATAGGATAGACTAAGAACCCAAGTGCACACTCCCCGGATATCAGAGTAGCTGGTGTGCGTTCCTTTGGGAAAATCCAAGATTGGATTCATGATCCGGATAAAACAGATTCTTTACGACAAAGTTTGCCATGGCAAACAATGAAGTTATTGAAGCAGAACAGAACATTTACATTTGCTACACATACATTATTCACATGCATTATTCAAATCCTTTCCAAAGCAATGCATGGATCATGTATCTGAGAATTCGGATTTGGATTAATCCCTTGAATCCATCCTCAATATGGATTCAAAGGATTAAAAATCCGTTTTGGGATTTTCCCAAAGAATTGTAAAATCTCATTTAGGATTCAGAATCTGGATTTGGATTCCACCCAACGAAATGCACCCTAAAGGAGCTCTTAATGTTGGTGTTCATTTCGACTGCACTTATTCTGCTGTTATTTACTGCATTACCTGCATCCGCTGCAATGAATTTTATATTGGAGAAACCGGGTGAAGACTGGGAAACCGATTTCGAGAACATTTATTAGACGAAGAAAACGACAGCAGAGATCTCACAAAACCATGCAGTAGCCAGACATTTAATCTCCCAGACCATTCATCAGGGTTCGTACTCTTTAGGGTTTTCGAAATTCCATGACTTTCAATGACTCTTTTCATGACCTTTTAGTATTTTCCATGACCTAATGTTAACCCATGTTGTTTGAAATTGTCAAAAACTCTTCTTGGTTTGTGATATTTTCCAGTGCAATAGCGCAGCAACCAAATTCAACAAGGAAAACAAGTAGTATTTTGAGAAATAAAGCATTTATTTATGTACTCAAGCTTCAATTTCTGTATAAATAAAAACTGCCACTGATCAGGGAAGTACTTTTCTACACCGAACCTCGTTTTCCATGACTTTCCATGATTCAAATCAAAATTCCATGACTTTCCAGGCCTGGAAAATGAAATTCCCAAATTCAATGACTTTCCAGGTTTTCCATGACCCGTACGAACCCTGTTCATTCAATCATATGACAGTTTCTCTACAACATGGCATTAACGATACCCATAAATGCAAAATAACAACCTTCACTTTCAAACCTGGCACCCTAGCACCTAATGCAATTAACGAATATTTCTCAATTGTGTACTTTTAACAGATTTCAATTACCCAATCACATTTTGGTAAGTTAACTAACGTTGTAATTCGATCTGAAACTTTCCATACACAATATACACCTCAACTTCAACCATAATCCCCTCTTTTGCTCTAACGAAGGGATAGTGCTCGAAACTACAGCTCAAATGTTCCACCCTCATAGTGAAAACATAACATATCAACATTTTGTTGATTAAACCCATAACTATCTCGCTGTCATTGCTCACTGTAATTGAACTATGGTGAATACAACAATCAGTTCAACACCTCACACATTGCAAATAGTACTGAATTTGTAAATTACATGAGGTTGGGCGTTATACTAATGGGTTTAATCAACAAAAAGTTTATATGTCAGGATTTTTTGCCACGAACATTTCAAGCTGGCATTTCAGAGCTCTAACAAAGGGCTAGCACTTGAAACATCAGCACAAATGTTCCGTTCTCACGGTGAAACATACCATATCAACTTTTAGTTAATCAATCTTAACATTTGGCTCACTTGCCAGTGAATGTCGAATAACTAGTATTTATAGAAACTACTCTACCAGTGGAACTGGATGTTATACTGTTGAGCTTGACATGCAGTACTTACTATCTTTCTGCAAATCTCCAAATCCAACAAGCTGAGAAACCTTTTCCACAGTCATACTGTACTTGTTTGTTGGTGGAATTAGACTAACAAAAGAATCAACAACATAAAGTTAAAAACAATATTTTGCGTACTGAAAAACAGGAATAATAATAATAATAATAATAATAATGATAATAATAATAATAATAATACAATGCAATGCAATGCAATACAATAATTTATTTACCCACGTACCATACAGGAGCTTTACAACTTGTTGAAAAATGAATGCGCAAAAATATATTTTTGGTATATTAATATATAATAATTTCTTTTTCTTTTCTTCTTTTTTTAGATAATGATAAACTTTTTATATTGCGATTTTTAAAGTGGGACAAACATTGATAGTATTCTTAATAAGCTTTAACGAAGATTTTTCTGAAATATTTTAATATATTATCTTGTCTGCATACTTTGTTATTATTATTATTATTATTATGTAAAGTAAAATGGAAAATAAAGTTATTATTATAAATTATAAAAAAATATTATGTAAATCACAATTGAAGTGCTCAGTATATTTGAGGGTACAGTGGTGTGCAAACCCTGATAACTGTCATGTTGATCTTGCGAACGTGTCAGTTATAAAAATGTGAAATTTAAGTGACAATAATTACACAACTGACAAGTATGTTCAAGATCAACATGTTAATTCTATGTTTATTAAAACCACATTTTGTGTCTTGTCTGAACACAGCATAACACAATGACTACCAGTGAATAGAGAACTAGAAATTATCAATCATAGTGCAGCCAGTGATATGGAAATTTAACAGAAAAACTGTGAAAACTAATACAGCAGCTATTGATATCAACTGGGACCGTGCAGTTGTGACAATAGGTATAATATGACTTTTGGTGGCCATGCATATTATTTATTTAGCCCCAAGTAATACTGGAGCAAGGGCTGCAAATAACAAACTACAATTAAGGGGCCAAAATTATAAATAATTTGACTGACAATAGTTATAATTTATTATTAGCATTATCATCAATATACAATGCCAATTTGTATTGAAATTCTGAAATAACTGTTTAATGTAATAGGGTACCACGTACAATTTTTGAAATGGGCAGTTTAGCATTTGGCCACATAATTTATATTGATCACAATTAATGGCTGTTACCATAATAATGACAGTGTCAACTTAAATTGTCTTCTGAGGAACTTGCAAATTTAAATGCAGGGCCTCAAATACACCCTGTATTTAGTATTCAACTGCATTTTGTACAAAAATGAGTTCAGTTACCCCCATTTTTTATTGTGCTAACATTGTTTAAACAATAAGTACAACATTTGAGGAAATTTTTAAAAGCTTCTAAGAATAGGTTTTGGCGCCGCCTTAAAATTTCAGGCAAATTAAAGTGGCGCAAAAAGTTATTCACAGATTTTAAAAAATTCTCCTTATCATGGAAACAATTTTAAGGCAACGAAAAATGGGGGTCATCAAACTCACTTTTGTGTCAAATGCAGTTGAATACTAAAACAGGGTTGCCATGGAAACAAAAATTGCAATGGGAGTAGAAGTGTTGATAAGCTTAAAAGTTGTTGTAACACCAGCCTCTAAAAACTGGCAGCAATCCACCATGACATCCGAGTACACTTTTCATAAAGTTCAGTGGCATAGAAATATGAGAATCAGGTAGGAGCCACCTTAATGAACTATCACTGCATGGAAGCATACCATATGTCTAGCAGGCTTGCCAGCCAATCCAGTTTCTGCTCTGGAACTGATGTGTCTTGTGGTAGCACCAGCTGCTTTCTCCAGTGATGATCGACAACTGTTTGTACCAAACAATATGTAGGGAATATGGCTCACTGGAGAATTGCTGTAGAATGGAAGTAAGTACAATGACATATAATTTCTTACGTAAAGGATTGATCTTGAGCTTCTTATGAGCCTAAATTATTACTGCAAGTTACATTAAGTGAGGTGTCACAGTATTGGAGTGATATAAGCTCTTCCTCAAAAATAATTATGGTTATGTAACAATGCTGTACAGTACAGTACAATATAGCAAATACAATACAATATAATACTGTACCATACAATATCATACCATACCATACCACACCAAACCATACCACACCAAACCAGACCATACCATGCCATACCATACCATACCATACCATACAATACTAACAACAAAAAACAACACAACAAAACACAACACAACACTACACAACACACCACACCACAGCACACCCCCACCCTAACCCTAACCTAACCTAACCCTAACCCTAACCCTAACCCTAACCCTAACCCTAACCCTAACCCTAAC
>JANVCK010293374.1:0-14297 GCA_026546655.1 Epizoanthus illoricatus
ATAACATAACATAACATAACATAACATAATATAACATAACATAACATAACATAACATAACATAACATAACATAACATGAGACGTTTGTGTGAAAGTACGAAACAAATAGTACAAAAAGCTAACGTTTTATTCATAATAATTCATCACAAATCAACGAAGCAGTAGCGATATAAAGGCCTATAAAATTTCTTAAAATATAACTAGAAATTGCCAAAATAATAGCCGTGATTACATTTATTAAGAATACTGTGGTAGTTTTATTGTCCAGAAGAGTTCTGCGTCTAAATATGCCAATCGACTGTCGTACCACACGCCATCGAATAAGACTAAGCCATTCGTAAATCTCTGAAACTATGGTAACTAAATATAACACGGCGTACAGACGTTGAATTTCTTTTCTGGTGATATTATGTAAATTACTATACTATGAGAATAAAAAATAATACAGCTGATAATTTTAACTGAATTATTCATTAACTGTATTATTTATGTAATGGCGGAAATGTTTTCAAAGTTGACATAAATGTACTATATCATTTTACTATTATTATTATTATTATAGATCACTTAGCTCTTATGTAAAATCGTAGTCATAGCAACGAGTATAATAATGTAAACCTCCGTAGCTGCAAGTGAGTTGTTTTTATAATAAACGATCTATCTAGTATCTACCTCTGTCTATTATTATTATTATTATTATTATTGTTATTATTATTATTATTAAATTTGTTGACAGGAATTAATATATTGTCTCTTGGAATTGCTTCAGGTAAATTCGAAAATAACATTAAAAAAACTCAAAGAAATTTTATTTTTCAATTTTCTCCGTAACAACCAATGAATTTTTGTTAATTTTCATATGAAACTAGCCCTTTCCTCTTCATATGATTCATTCTTGTTCTGAATCCCAAACGTAATACATTTTCTATATTTTTACTAGTATGTTCGCTGACATAGCTTGGTTAATATATCAAGGACTCACTTATTTTCGTCTTATCTCTATCAATAGATCAGTTGTCTGCAAACATTGCCAATTCATTCCGTATTTGTTTGGCAAACTTTCTCGAATATTTGATTCCAAAGGCCTCGAAACTATACACAATCTTAATTAAACTTCGAAGTTCAGTCATTCCTAAACCATCACTGTCTCATTTGAGTGAAAACTTGCTGACTGAGTTATACATTTTGCAAACTGTTGCTTGGAAAATAACCGTAATTATACAATTCGTATGAAGCCGACATTTACAGTCGCGATGACCAGTAAACAGATAGGTCCAGCGACAGCGGAGTTTGTTGTATATCGCAGATATCGCAGAAGAATTCAGATATTCCCGTTTCATAAAATGTTTTTACTACAGTATTGGATTGACAAAAGTGTGAACATGTTGACTTCTGTTGTGGTATTGGTATCTGAACTATGGCCTTGTGAAGAGAATTGTGATTTACTTACGAAATCAGTTAAAAATATAATTACATTTGACTCAACGTATGTCATATCACACACAAGTTCAATTTTGTTGATTGTGAGGGAAATATGAATAACAAAATTACAGTAGCTTTGTTGTTTTATTCAAACTTTGCAATCGGAACCAAACCAGTGCTTAATATAAATAATACCATTCCTGGTGTCTTCGTCTATCAATATAATATAATTTTGGATCTAAACATATCTGATCGACGATTCACTTCATTGCCCTTTACCCCAACAACACCGAACACCAGATTATCGTGAATATATAACTATATTATATAACCAAAACTGCACAGCATTTTCCCGCAAACAGGAATACCTGCCACATGCACAGCAAAGTATGTTTGCCGGCAAACTGCACCAATATATCACATAATTAATAATATGCCAATATATGCCAATATATTACGCGACACAACACACCGAACTCTGTCAATGGAGTGCGAACCTTACATTACTCTAGCTCTACAGCGACTTAATTAATACTCAAAACGTTCGCACAGATTGGAAGTCGTAGTCAATTTCTCTCTGATATTTGCCACAGAGCAACTACAACACAAGTAGATTTGACACATTTTCTTTAAGACAAATACGCGATTTGTCTCGCTCGGCGATTGTTCTCAACATCATTTCCGTTGAAATCTTTAGCAAATGTTAGTTAAAAATTGAGAATTCCATGTTTACACACATACCTTCAGTCGTTAAGTCTGTTTTCCAAACACCCAAGCAATTTTTTGCACCAGTCTCGTGGTAACTTGTATCAGACAGTGGTCTGAGTGTGTCAGATGCTCATAAAATGCAAATCAGCTCGTAAGCACGTTATAAACTAAGGGAGCCCAAACTGTCTTTGTTGCACAATGAGTCATGCATCCGATCGGCGAGTGAGTTTATGTTTATCATTTATTATCAAGGGATTACTCAAACAATTGCCTTTTGTCTGACGTCATTTAACCTTTTAATCACCACTAAAGGGTGGTGAAAGGCAATCTGATCTGAAGGGTGCCCTCCAGCGAATGACTCTAATGATGTGCCACAAATTCTCGAATTCTCCGCCTCCTCCTTAACCCTTGTGACGTTTTGAAGGCAGGATTCAAGGGAGGGTGGCCGGCCGTGGGTGTCGTGTCTATGTACTTCCTTCGTCCGCTTTTTTACTTTCTTTGCGCTCAAAAATCAACAAGTGAGCCTCTCGCAGGCTATTGTTTTTCCCAATTTTTTTTAAAAATATATATTTTTTAATTTGAATACTTTTACATGGTGGGGTTTACAGTGGTACATGATGTATGGTGTGTTGCTAGCTAAATGTAAATTAGATACAATTACAAATATTCGAACTAAGCAAATATGAAAAAAAGGAAGAGAAGATAATGATTACAATTAATAAAATAAAAATTTTAACTAAGAAAATTTGTACAATACAGAGATTCTTACAATTAATTTCTACTTTTGCAGCGACGTCAAGAGATTGTTGCGCAGATGAGAATATTATCCTGTACATGTAAGTGTAAAGTAAATCGTCAATACCGAAGTTTGTATTTAACACTGCGATATATAACACAAAAACAAGCTTTAGGGTCTGGACGTACATAACACTGGGCTATAAATACATTTATTATTACTTAAAACAAGGCACAAGCTGTCAGCTCATAACACTGATTCCTTTTGTTACAGACTGATCTCATTCATCCTCTCCATCATCATGGCGGTTGTTCTTCTAAGGCTCGTGTTCGTTGTCGGGGGAGGAGGGAGAGATTGGAGAGACTTTTATGGAAGGGCTTCTGAGTGGGAAATTTGGGGAGTCTACCTGTTTTTCGGGGGGTGTACTCACTCCTACTACTGCGAAAACTACTTAATTACCAATCAATCAATCAAGCAAGCAAGCAAGCAATCAGTCAATCAATCAATCAATCAATCAATCAATCAATCAGTCGTTTGCAGTCAACGACCAATGTCAGCGAAGCAACTGTGACTGCGTTGTATCAGCGATAAATATTCAGTAGAGAATAACACTGCAGTTGGCATTACTTGACATGCATTTCCGTGTTGAGGATTGTCCTGCATGATGTGACTGTTATTTTGAGACAACTGCTTTTCACTTGCTAATTAGTTGGCCTGACATGGAGCATTTCAATGCTGGGAGAAATATGTCATTCACTCATAATTCATTTATTACGGACGTGTACCCAACCGTAATTAACTAAGTGAACTTCACCGCTTACAACAATACAAATGATCGATTTTTAATATGGTCTCTCACACTTCTCCCTGCCTTGGGTGTGTACGTCCAACTAGTTCCCACAGGCTACCGTGTGCTCTAGATGTACTTGTCGGTTTGTCCTGTGCCCCCTTCCTTTCCACCCGCCGGCTCCTTCCTGCCCTCCCACCGCACCCCCCGGCCCGTGCTCACGTCTGTCACAGTTGAATGAACAAAGCGTGCTTGGTTTAAGTGCACGTTCTCGGCCTTTGTCGATTGTGCTAGCACTGTTTTGGTACATTCTGCAGGTGAGCACTTATTTTTGCAATTTTTATAACTGATTAGCACTGTCCGGTATCATCGACATTTCCCCTCATTTTTCGGAGCACAGAACTATTAATAATGATAAAGAGTCGATGCATTTCAAAGATGCAGATGAGACTACTGGGGTAACTAGAAGGCGTCACGACGTCGAAACGTTTGGAGGGAAAGTTAGCAGACTGGCCGGATAACCTAATGAGCCCTACTGCAAACAGACCAGAACCGCAGCTAGCAGCCCCTACTGCATCGCCGAATCACTCAGTAGACACCTAGTAGATACCTTCAAGGCAAAGTAAAGAGAGTTGGCATATTTTGAAAGATTCAGGCTCTTTCTGCAATTTTCTGGTACAATTTTGCTAGCGGAAAATAATATAGGTTACTTTTACGAGTGCAGTCGACAAAGGCTTGCACTTTCCTAAACTCGAGATGCTCTGCATCATGAATCCAAACGGAATTAACACAGGGAAGAGGTGGACGTTGAACAGGATGTTGGTATGACCACATCGCCATCACAGGTCGGATTGAAGTGTCTGAAACACGTTGGTTATGGTGCACGTGTCTGAACTAATATTAGTTAATAACGCGTGTCCAAGGAGCCGGACGTGTACACTGATGCAAGGACCAGTACGTGTTCTATTGTTTGGGTATAATACCTGTTGCTCAGCTGAACATTGCTTCGGATGATAAGATAAAAGTGAATGACAACTATCTAGGTAACGGATAAAGTTATCGCCAAATGAAATTAACAGATAAAAATGTTGCAACTGGAAGATAACATCACGCACCAAGTTCGGGAAACAACAAAATTGCAACATTTTTTTACTCCTTGATTTTTTTAATGGTTTGGCTGAACCTCTAAAATAATCCGCCCAGCCGACCTGTCGCTCCGTACAACGGCAGATTAAATTGTGTGAACAATAAAGATCCTATGCTGTATTCGCCAGATTATCAGTTTACTATTTCAGTACATGTATCTTGTTCGGTAAGGGATAAAATGTCCGCGTTTAATAGTTTTCCGTGATATAACTCGGCTAGCTCCTCGAAAGTTCCACAAAAAATTTCGATCATGAGATGACGCAAAAACATGGTGAACTACTGAAGACGACATTCGACGGTACACTTATCGTACATTTGTTAACTACATAACAAAATAATTTGTTCATCAACAGAAAGTGAATTTCATTGTATACAGGCTTCGTGCACTTTCCAACTTTCCAGGAGTTTCTGGTCATTTTCCAGTATGGTTTCTAGGAGTATTTTGATGTGAAAAAGCACCTGGTATACAAAAATTAATTTCCCACAAATTTCCTTTTTGAAAGAAGAGAGAAAGACTTTCGTAAACTCTGGGTTTCCAGGAGTTTTCAAGGAGTCTGGGTAAAATTCCAGGACTTTCAAGGTGTATCTAGGAAAAATAAAATTCCAGGACTTTCCAGAATCAAACCATATGCGCACGTATTTACGGATATCAGGTGAGAAACGGTTATGACCGGATGTGTCAAGTCCATACGTCATTGTCATTCTTCCTCGGGGGAACGACGATGAATTGATCAGTAATTAATGGATTTTAAATAATTAAATAATTTTCTAATTAATGTATTATCAATGACTAACTGGATGAATGGATAGACGAATGAATATACGGATGAGTGTACGTATCATTGTATGTATGAAATGATGGCTGGCTAGGTGGGTGGAAAAAAACTGCACATAGAATACGCGAGATAGATGGGTGGCGGAAGCTAGGGATGAAGAGGTGATCGATGACCTTTTCAGGCTCGGTTTTCAGCCGCTTTATGTTCTAGGATGAGCCCGCGAATCTGGCCTCCCCTCCCCCAATCATATCCATGGATCTGGGGTAATGAAGGTGAGCAAGTAGTTCAATAAACTAACAAACCATATTTATTGTTAATCAGTTTATTGCCGATAAAATACTCTCTACTGGTCAATTAAATCTGCCCAGTTTCTTTATTCTAATCGGTTACAAAGTATATTATTACCAAATATTAAATCAGTGACTAGTTACTTAGTACGAGCCATTGATAGAAGCATTCACGAGCTTGGGGTCAATACTTCGTCCACTGAATGTTTTTGTCTAAATGTGTTCTTTAAAACGGAAAGTGTTTAGGAGAAATACGCAGTAACAATTCTCCTGCAGTTCCCATAAAATATTTCGCTTGATATTTATTTCCGGTCAATTTTTCGTGAATTACATACCAATCATACACCGCACTTTCCAAGCTTTTAAACTGCTGTGCAAAATATATCAAAATCCAGTGCAACGGAAAAGCAATTGGGGGATAAAATAAAAAAAATCTCTACAAACTCTGTCACGTACTGAAGTAACGATAGATAAAACAGTCCGATAAATGAAAATATGAAAATACTGAACAGTTTCATATCGGGTTCACATCATTACAGCAATTCCACGATTAGCCTCCGCTACCCCTCCTTACAGAGTCGTTACGCAGGCTATCCTGGTGAAATTAATTATACCTTTCTGTCACAACTTGTTTTTGAGACTGTGGTCCAGAAACGTTTATCAGGGAGAGATCATATTTTCACTTTCGCGTCTTTCACCAGTGCGACCCTCAGAACCTCCCACACATGATCATGAAAAACACCCCACAAGTGTGACCATTCAAATAAAACTTTTGAGTTTAGTAAATTCCGAGTTTCATCACATTGTTTTCAGCACCTTCATTATATATTTTCCTACATATTAAAAATACTAAAAACAACTGGCTTTCAACTGAAATTAAAAAAGTTAATGGGTTGCCGGTCACTCTGATCTCTTCTCCTGTGGCAAAAAAAGAACACGAATGCATCATTTTCGCACGATCTACAGGCTGTTATCAATTAGTATCATACATTATCTGGGGCGCGTGTCGTGCTGACAACAAATCTGTTCACACTTCAGTAACTCACTCCATCGACTGGAATGGCATTCTTCAGACACCAACAAAAGACTGTAAACCAAGTCGAGAGCATTCTAGATACACTTATTAATTGTTAGCATTTCAAGAATGTACGCCCAAGAAGTGTCCCTCGCCACAGCCCGGAATTTGCCCCAGGTGCGTGACGTGCGCAGTTTTGGTTACAGTATTCTAACAAAAATATTTTATTGAACCCTGGCTGGTAAAACACTTAATGAATCAGTTTGTCTTGGGGACCTGGGTTGGCACGGTGCAGTCGCATCCTAAATGAACCTCGTCGTTTCGTTCATTGACTACCGCTTTTCTAACATAGGCATCTGATAAAATATTATATACATTTTCTAAGAAAGGGATATCAAATGAATTGGGACGACAGCGAAACGTGAAGATTGCTTTGGGTGCCGTCAATACCAAGGTTTTCCGACTGGTGTCAATCTTGGTATAATCAAGTATATCTACAGCAGGGCAGAGCCGGAAGAAGAACACTGCTATTTTCGTCATTGTGAACAATTAACTAAACCGGAGAACACTCTCTAAATCAGGACAAAACAGTCACAAATTTGTTCATACATGTAACAAAACCACCTTTATTTTTTGATCGCACGTAACACAGCTCATAAATGAAAACTAGTTACCTTACACATTAAAACTTACTTACGTTTGATTGTAGCAGTTTGGCTTTGTGTATTTATATAACGAAGACAGAAAAAAGTTCAGCAGATAAGACTGTTGATTTCAAATTATAAACCTGGAGGCAAATAAGTAATTATTTCAGGAAGCTTTATGTGGGATGCTGATCACAAGCCTAGGAGTCTTGCCAAACGCACTTTCCGAAATTAATCGCAAAGAATTTCAAATTTACAATGGCAACATTACTTTTCTTAAACTAATTCGCTGAACTTACGAGTTAATTCTTGCTTCTAAGGAGAACAGGACAACGATACTTCATGTTTTCAAAAAGACTATAATAAACAGTATTACTCACAAAAACTTTGAAAATACAAGTTAAAAATTACAAACGATTAAGAAAACATTACACATCTAAATATAAAACATTCTACGTAGAACTAAAACTTTAGGGATGCAAATGATTCTCCTTACTTGCAGCACACTCTTCAGATAATTTGAGGTTCATCTCTTTCTTAACTGATCGTATGCAAATTTCGGGTAGCCACTTTCTCAAGCTCGGTCCCAGGCTACTCTCACTTGCGGCCAAAGACCTAGACCGCGAGTGAGAGAAGCCTGGGACCGAGGTTGCCATTTTCTGACTGAAGTCCAAACGAAGTTGTGGTTAGTTGTAAAACACACACTCCTTGGTGTACTACGATGTAAGGGTTCAAAACATATATTCTTTATGGTAGAACAACCGTCTTCACCGAAATGCAATCTGGCTGTTTTTTGTTTCTCCCACTGCACCACAAACGTGGCTGTGATTGGTTATATATACGGTTGTTCGTACAAGTGCAACGCCATATATCAGCCATTTCTATAGAACTAATCGCAGATTTTCATTAGTAAGTGCAAAAAACGTTTTTCGATATCTCTGGTCAACAAACTTGTAGTCGCACTTTAATGAAAATGGCTTTGAGCGTTTAAGGATTATTCTGAAACTTTACCTTCAATAATTCCGAGTAGTAAATCCCCGTGCCATTAAATTAAACGCTACAAGATGAAAGAATGTTTAATTTGACTCTCCTCGCCGTGGCCACATTGGATCTCACGAGGTCACACCTGTCAACAGACTTGTTGCTGAAGAACAAGGGCGGTCAGTAAAACCAATATCACGGCAGCCGGCCAAAAGTGCTAACACTTTAGGATATATTTTGTTTTTCTCCTCGTGATTATAATTCCCTTAAATAATGTTTTTGGCAAATACCGTAACTATAGTATCTCCACCAAGCTGTGTGCAAAAGATATCGGAAATATGACAGACTAGCCACCTTGTTGTTTATTGTTAACACTCCACTGCACTGGTCTTCAGACTCCTCAAGAAGACATGATGATCCGAACCTGATACAGTCAGTCTTGGAATGATTCTGGTTCATTGTTAACCAAATCATGGGATTGATCAACCAAAACTTTATATGTTGTTTTTCCCCTCAGGGAAAAAAAATAGCACACCAACTTTTAGTTGTTCAATCCCACTCGCAGACGTAGAAAACCTAGTTTTTTTAGAAACTAGTCTACAATTGTCAATCAATTGTTCAATTTGTTGTGAAACCAGTGAAGTGACTGCTCACGTGGAAAAATCGATCAACAGAGTTCTTCAATCAATCCAATCCTTCGAGTTCTGGCAGCGCCTCTATATTAAAGGGCGGGTGAGACACGCAAGTTCTCAACACGTGTGCAAAACATAAAGTGTGACTATGGAAATGAAAGCTTTTGATAATTCCTGATGGTGCCTTTCAAAAGTTTCAACACGTGCAAAAAACGCAAACTGTGGCCTGTGAGTACACTCTTCAGGGCGCAGTATTATTTAATAGTTTCGTTAACTTTACATTTTACCAAATTTCTAAAAATACTAGTCGAGCAATGTGGAACCGGAACACATATAATAGATATGAATAATTCAATAATTCTTGTCAATAGGTCGCAGAGATTCGTCAGGTCAACTGAAGTACTTCACCTTCAATACTGGTGTTGGAAGTAACAATTAACGGCTGCAGTTTCCGACTTTACCTAGACTCTTTACTCTTCTGGTCTAATTAATATTTTATACGCAAACTATCGACATCTGAATTCTCCTTACTGGCCTTCATACATTTCTTACAAAGTCAGTTGAGAGAATCTGTTGTTGGCTAATTGGATGATTAGTGTCTTGCCTCTCCACAAACTGAGGGGAGGTCAGATGCCTATAATCTCTGGGGCAATATTCTATTTGCCCTTTTCAACCCACCCCTCACGGTTGGGGATTCAGTAAGGGGTTGGGGGTCAGAAACGAAACTTGGGCAAACATATATATTACAGGGTACAAGCTAGCTTCATCTCTGCTCGCAGTTCATTGTCTCTTGTACCTCAATCCAAACCATCCTGCACAACAGGACAGGGGGGATGGCTCCAGCTTGTCGTAGTTTACACTGCCACATGAATTATCATCTCATTTAAAGCTGCTTGACATTTTGCATAGAAATCTCATTCCTTATTCACAGAGCTGTATGTATGTGGTGGGTACATAGCCTTCGGAGTCCCCCCGGAGCACCTTGGTCCATCCGCTCCCATCGTTATCCATCTCTAACACAATCAACTCTTCCCCTGCACTCATTCCTACCTCACCATCGTTGGTGGCTGCAGAACACAATCGGAAATTACTGTCGGAAGCTACCAAGAAATTATGGAATAACACACAGCCAACCAGGTAAACTTATTCCGGAATCGGACATTGTGGGAAAAATTGAGGAACAAGAGGTTGAACTTCGAGAATCACTGAAAGTTTTCGGGAAGAACAGGTGAAGTTGTCTTGGAGAACAGATCTATGTAAGGAATAGTATTCTCATACGCCTATCATTGTATGTACAGCTATTTCTAAATAGGTTGTCTCGGACATTGTGCAATCACGCATATAAGAAATTCGTACTTCCGTACATACATGTAGTACAATCGTGCATCAATTGCTCGTACATACATAAATACGTAAACTGAAAACATTTGCCTGGTTGACACATGTTATAAGAACATTCCAGCCTTCGTTTCATAACCACACCGACTCGAACATAAAGAGCAACCACAAATCCTTCGGTCTGGGTATATACGAATACACAATGCACGAACGCACAATGCTCCAGAAAACCTTTTTGTGAAATAGGTGTATACTAAGTTATGTTTGGATGTAGAAAATTATATTTTTT
Organism: Epizoanthus illoricatus; assembly: GCA_026546655.1. Lineage (NCBI taxonomy): Eukaryota > Metazoa > Cnidaria > Anthozoa > Zoantharia > Epizoanthidae > Epizoanthus > Epizoanthus illoricatus. The sequence goes on from JANVCK010293374.1 coordinate 10,762, forward strand.
AGAAAATACAGGAAAAATTGCATGCAACGAAGTTAGAAATGAAAAATGTGCAACTAAACCACGTGCTGTGTAGCCTTAATTTGAATTTGTTATTGCCGAGCCACTACTCTGGAATGATTGCTCACCACCTATATTTCTTAACAGCTCCCCTTAACATTAAAAGTCATAAACACAAATCTTACTGAAACTCTAGAATCCCTGTAACGGTAGTGACGATTTTATTGACGCTTTAAAAGTGGTATTGTTATTGTAATGTCTGTACAAATGACCGACCTACATACAGATCTACCACATTACACAACAAAGTAAAGCAACAACTCACCTTGGAAGTCGTACAAAGTTCTACAGCGAATCTCGTCAAACTCCCCGTCCTCCTCATCCATCATGTGCTCTGGTTCTGGGGATGGACGAAGTTCCTCCTGTGCGGAGGGGGGTGGGGGTACCGGCTCATTGGGAGCAGCAGGTGGTGCAACCTTGGAGGGCTGTGAGTACTTCAGAGGAGCAGGTGGAGGCTCTCTGTTCTCCAGTGCAGCCAAATAACACTACAGACAAAACAAACAAAGGTTTATACCTACTTCAGAACAGCATGAAAGGAAATGCACAGCATTCTTGAGAAGTGACAAGAAAGTATGCTGGAAATTTTCTTTGATATTTGTAATGAGAATAAGTAATTACACATATTTACATATGATGATGTTTAAACCCCCATAATGCCTCTCAGTCCAGATATGGTGTTGGACTTTGTCACGCTATAATGGTCAACACCTTGGATACCGTAAACTTCCCATAATAAGCGCAGGGATTAATTTCGTACAAAAGGTTATTTCTTGGGATTATTTTCGGATGGGCTTATTTTCGGAGGAGTTTTTTGTCTTGAAAATGAATGTACTTTAAGTACATTAGTATGAAATATAAGCCAATGGCCTCATGTTTGGATGGGCTTATTTTCGGAGGAGCTTTTCGTCTTGAAAATGAATGTACTTTAAGTACATTAGTATGAAACATAAGCCAATGGGCTCATGTTTGGATGGGCTTGTTTTCGGAGGAGTTTTGCGTCTTGAAAATGAATGTACTTTAAGTACATTCGTATGAAATATAAGCCAATGGGCTCATGTTTGGATGGGCTTGTTTTCGTTTGAGTTTTTCGTCTTGAAAATGAATGTACTTTAAGTACATTAGTATGAAATATAAGCCAATGGGCTCATGTTTGGATGGGCTTATTTTCGGAGGAGTTTTTCGTCTTGAAAATGAATGTACTTTAAGTACATTAGTATGAAATATAAGCCAATGGGCTCATGTTTGGATGGGCTTGTTTTCGGAGGAGTTTTGCGTCTTGAAAATGAATGTATTTTAAGTACATTAGTATGAAATATAAGCCAATGGGCTCATGTTTGGATGGGCTTGTTTTCGGAGGAGTTTTTCGTCTTGAAAATGAATGTACTTTAAGTACATTAGTATGAAATATAAGCCAATGGGCTTATGTTTGGGTGGGCTTGTTTTTGAAAGTATTTTTGCATTGGAAATTGTGGGGTTTATTTTCAGGGGATGCTTATTATCCGGGGCCTTTATATCGGGAGTTTACGGTGTATTATCTGCCAATAATGCTATGTGTCTATTGTTTAGAAATGGGTTTCTGACAGAAATTAAGTTGTTGCTGAACTGTAGTTCTGAAGGACTGTGAGAAATGTATGGTAACTTGGGGGGAATGGAACTGTATGTAGTCAGTGTCACAGATCAGCATCAGTTATTTCCAAATGTGCCTTCTCTTCTGTCACTCGGCCAATCTTGACAGTACAATTCACAAGACTATAGGGCCACAGAATATTGTGAATACAGTATGCACACATTGGCCTTCCTAACAAGCCCCAAACACAGCAATCTTATGTTGTTCCTGAATTTTCCTTACTAGTCTCCATACATTTCTTATAACTAGTTTGGTGTTTCATCAAGAAAATTGTTTATAAGTGATCGGTTTCTTTATTCTCTCTACCATTCTACTTATTCTTATGTTGGTACTGCGAGTTCTGACGCTGAAAACTTAAATACAATAAATAACCTCTACAGACTTGCAGAACAGATATCAATAAAACTGCTGTAACTGTTTCACTTTGACATGTTCTTGTGTAAATTCAGCAGCAGAGAATCAAAATGTGATTACAAGTGCATGTATGATACTGTAAGGCTCCATTATAAGCCTCCCTCACCGGAGAGGGGGCTTATTGGATATTAGGTCTTCTGGAGGGGGAATTATTAGGAGTGAGGGTTTAAATAAGGGAGGGGACTAAATAAAGGAAATACAGTAAAGACAATTAAATTTGGCAATTTCTTTAATTGTGAAGATGCTTAACGAATTTAACATATTGCAAAATTATATCTATTTTAGCGATACCTAATTAATTTATAATTACCTATGAAATTTACAAAATTTTGTAGTTGCCAAGAACAGCAATTGCGAGGTAAGTCATGTCTTACAGCTTTAACATAGTTACCTGGTATTTGTGCAGTTCAACATTAACAGCATCTAGCTCTTTGCCATTTTCATTCAGCTGTTGCTGAATTGTGTTTGGATCACCAAGTGAGGGGTTTTGTTGATACACACCAACCATCTTTTCCATCGCATCCCTATCATTAGTAATAAGTAGAGACAAGTGTATTAAGGGTTGATACAGCTCACTTCTTTTAAAGGACTTTTTAAGGGCTTTCAAGGACCATTCGTGGTATTTTTATGGACCTTGCAAAAAGGAAAATGATCATCTCCTTAGGGGAAAAGTTAACAATTTCGTTCCAAGAATTGCATTTTCAAGGCAAAATTCAGAGTTGTGGCCAGCCATGTAGATTTTTTAAGGACTCTTGAGTACCTTGTGGAGATTTTACAATCTTTTTCCTGTCAGTATTTTCAATATGAAGCTTTACTTAGAAGAAAATGCATTGAATCATACTTTGCCCATTGTCACACGCTTTGTTTTGTTTCCTGCTTTACAGTATTCTGTGGAGGGGAGGAGGGGGATAAAAAATGTTTTGCGTAGACTTGCCTTGATTTTTACTCTCTATCACCCTGGAAACTTCAGTCTCACGACACTTTTAGGAACCAAAAGTGACTTCAGAATCATCTCAATATTCACTCCCCTCCAAATATCAATGCTCAGGACTGCTCTTACATTTGTAAGTTCAGTTGAAACTTAAAACTTTAACAGACATAAACCAGTAACACTGCTAAAGCAAAAAACTTTCATTGAATTGTTTGTAACTGTGCTGGTTGCTAACTTATCTAAAAGCGTGAGGGTAAGCCATTCTGGCAGCTGGGGATTTCAGTTTCACTACAATTTTGGAAAGTGAACACAAAATCTACAAAAATTTTCATGATGCCATTTTGAAAACTGGAGGACTTGTTTCCTTAAGCAGTCCGCTTTGTTTTCCTTTTGTGGTAGCAGAAGTCAGACAAACCCTCGGTTGTGTGACTAACCTTCAGGGAACTCTTTTCAAACAACAAACTTGCAAGAAAAGATATTATTACAATCTACAGCAAGATACAGTTG
>JANVCK010293485.1:0-14296 GCA_026546655.1 Epizoanthus illoricatus
CTGGAGTTATTTCCAAGTTCTGTTCAATTTTTGTAAACAATTTACAAAGTTCAAAGCTTTTAAAATTTTGTCAAGAAGTGGTAATTTTGTACTCATAACTTTATTCACGGATATTGTCAGTTGTTTACAGTTCTACTTATTTATATGAATGGTATTTTAAATTAGAAACATCTTAAGAAATATTTTGCCACAAAATACAAAGTCAAGATTTTGCTAAAATATACATTGTTTTGGCTATAGTAACAATGGCAATTAATTAACAAGCACATCACTACACTTAACTTAACTTAACGATAAAAGATCTAACATCATTCACACCAAGTTTGAGAGCGAAAACTCAAACAGTTGGGGGTGGTTGAAATACCCCACCCTTTCCCTTTACAGCGCAACGTGCCAAACCGTGTCCAGAATTACTTTACACAGTAACTTTCGGCATAGTTTGTGGTTGGAGACAATCAATGGATAATCCAAGCGGTTGACACTTTGAATTAGAAACTTGTTGTGAAACGCCTTCATTGTCTGCACGTAACCACACGGACTTTTTATTGGCTGACTCATAACCACAAAGTATGCAAAAAGTTACTGAATAAATTAATTCTGGCCATGGTTTGGCACGTCGCGCTGTAAAAGTATGGAAATGGCTTGTCCGTTCTAGGGTTAAAGAGAAATGTCATTCAGTGAAACAAGATGAACTTTCAAGCTGAAACAAATATTGTTAAAACTGCTTAAATCTTGGTGATATAATTATAACGTTTGTGAATCAAGGCCCACTTCCTCAAAAGCCATTTAACACTAACCCAGGATTGGGCCTAATTTCAGGTTAGATTTCTAAACCTTTAATTAAGTAGGCAATGTCTTAGAAAGTGTAGTTGAATCACCGATCACTAACTGAACTAAATAATCCATGATATGCGGTCTAAGACCATATTTGAGGAGTAGAATCATGGTCAGAGTCATGGGTTGAAGAACCGGGCCCAGAAGTTTAAACATAGTTCAATTTGAGAATCATTGTGCTACATTGACGGGTTTTTGCAGCGAAGTGGGACTTTGCACATGACATCAACGGAACAACACTACATGTAACAACTTGATTGATTTAGGGAACATCTTGCTTCAAAGTTATCATTGTGAATTTGTTAGTCAAAGTTTATTTTAGATCCTTTAAGTTTATTATCGTCCATACTAAGTTGACTTTAATCAGACTCTTGAACATACGTCATTTGCTGTCATACAGAATATGTTATTCAAACCAAGGGAGTGTTTCTAAGGGAGTTCATGGATTGCTCATTCAACATTTGGTACCAGACGTTTAGATGTCAAAGAGGATGCTATCTCTCATACTATGTTTAGTACCAATAATTTGAAACGCAACATACTTACTAGGGGAGTCCGTCTCTCATGCTATGTTTTATAATACCAGTAGTTTGTCATTTGTATGTCATTTGATACCAACAGTGTGGAAGGGTACCATCAATGTTAAAGGGAACTTTACTAGGAGAGTTAACCTCTCATACTATGTTTGGTACCATCTGTTTAGAAGTTTGGATGTGGAAGATTATACTAGGGTGCCCATCTCTCTAATACTTGGGGAATGAATGGTAGTACATTTATATTGCGCACTTTCCATGGGAATATGTTCAAATGCGCATTACAGAATCACAGAGATCGAACCGAAAGCATTAAAGGCGCCATAGGCTGCCGCTATAGGGTCCATGCATGATCTCAATATACAGTAACTTTATAGAGCAGAGGAGGTGGCAGACCACAACACCGGCATTAGCCTACTCTTATCGACAAGTGCGTGGGTTCTTTTAAGTCCCCCGATAGAACGTCGAGAGACTAGACCAACAGCTTAACGTCCCTGTCCACGGACGGAGTGGCGAAAGAAGGTCGCACAAATTCAACCCTCAGGAAGGCCAGGTATTGAACCCGGGACCTTCTGGTTGGGAGGCAGAGGTCTTACCGACTGCGCCAACCACGCTCTCATGCATGCTGACATCAATTGGGAAAGGCTTGCAATATTTAGAATCAATAGAAATGCCAAAGAGGAAGGGCCTACGAAACATTTCTTTGTATCTGCATTATTTCCTCTCATTTTCAGATATTGCTGCATCACAGATGCGGAAAACGCAGCTGCAAAAGATGAGAAATGATCCAAACATGGAAGAAATGCCTGATACTCGCAGTAAGTAAAGTGGACTGTTGTAGTATAATTCCTTTACAGTTGGCAGTAATCTCACGTCCACCACTGCTGGTGTTAATGTGACTGCATTACGACAGATATGAAGAACATGGATAACACAGGCATTAGGAAAGAGGAGTGGTGGGACATGGTCAAGAAGGTATGTGTGCTTGGTATTAACCTAGAACCAGTGTATTGTGTTATTTTATGTCGTGAGGAAATGAGGCAATGCTGGGATGGAGAGCACGGAAAGAGGCATGTGGCGTGAGGACTCCATTCACTTATTCCCACTTCATCCCACTGTTCCCAATTTTCTTCCTTCCTTCCTTCCTTCCTTCCTTCCATCCATCCTTCATTCCTTTCTACCCTCCTTCCTTCCTTCCTGCCCTCCTTCCTTCCTTCCATTGATCCTTTCTTCCTTTGTTCGTTCGTTCATTCCTTCCTTCAGTCCTTCCTTCCTTCGATCCTTCCTTCATTCCTTCATTCCTTCGTTCCTTCCTTCGATCCTCCCTTCCTTCCTTCCTTCCTTCATTCCTTCCTTCGATCCTTCCTTCCTTCCTTCCTTCAATCCTTCCTTCTTTCGATCCTTCCTTCTATCCTTCCTTTGTTCATTCTTTCCTTCCTTCCTTCGTTTGTTCCTTCCTTCCTTCCTTCCTTCCTTCCATCCTTCGTTCCTTTCTGCCCTCCTTCCTTCCTTCCTTCCTTCGATCCTTCCTTCCTTTGTTCGTTCATTCCTTCCTTCGATCCTTCCTTCCTTCGATCCTTCCTTCCTTCGTTCGTTCCTTCCTTCCTTCGATCCTTCCTTCCTTCCTTCGATCCTTCCTTCCTTCATTCCTTCCTTCCTACGTTCCTTCCTTCGTTCCTTCCTTCCTTTCTTCCTTCCTTCCTTCCTTCCTTCCTTCGATCCTTCCTTCCTTTCTTTCTTCCTTCCTTCATTCCTTCCTTCGATCCTTCCTTCCTTCAATCCTTCCTTCTTTCGATCCTTCCTTCTATCCTTCGTTCGTTCGTTCGTTTGTTCATTCCTTCCTTCCTACCTTCCTTCCTTCCCTCCTACCTTCCTTCCTTCCTTTATTCCTTCTTTCCTTTGTTCCTTCCTTCCTTCCTTCGTTCCTGCCTTCCTTCATTCGTTCCTTCCTTCCTACCTTCCTTCGTTCCTTCCTTCGTTCCTTCCTTCCTTCATTCCTTCCTTCGTTCTTTCCTTCGTTCCTTCCTTCATTCCTTCCTTCCTTCCTTCCTACCTTCCTTCCTACCTCCCTTCCTACCTTCGTTCCTTCGTTCATTCCTTCCTACCTTCTTTCCTTTGTTCCTTTGTTCCTTCCTTCCTACCTTCCTTCCTTCATTCCTTCCTTCCTTCCTACCTTCCTTCCTACCCTCCTTTATTTGTTCCTTCCTTCCTACCTTCGTTCCTTCGTTCGTTCCTTCCTACCTTCCTTTCTTCATTCCTTTGTTCCTTCCTTCCTTCCTACCTTCCTTCCTTTGTTCCTTCCTTCCTACCTTCCTTCCTTCAATCCTTCCTTCATTCCTTCCTTTGTTTCTCCCCTCCTTTCAATTTTTCTTTTTCATTGTATTCTTTCATCCAGCTCTTTCGTTACGATAATTAACGTTGCAAGTTTAGGAAACGCTATTTGTTTTTCAAAGATACTTTTCGATATGAGCCATTTAAAACACTATGACAAAGCTGAGCACCTGGTCCTCTGCGCCCTATCCTCAAGCCGTTTTAGTTCTATTACTGCCTACCGAAGAGAAATGGAGATTATGGCTGTCTTAGCATTCAACTTAAACCAAAACTACAGACAAGCCTTCGACTTCCTGAAGTTCTTGATTAACCGAATGCCAGAGCACCCAGTATTGTGGAACATGCTGGCAAGGATTGTTGTCAAAACACAAGATATTCGACACCACCGGTACTGCCTGCGTCTGCTTCTCAAGTTTCCAGACAGTATACCCCTCGTGACCATGAATGGCCACAATTCATTCCTCAGTGGCAGTTACAAGTATGCTATCGGTGAGTACTTAGATTAAATGTATATTTGATGAAGGTGCCATGTAAAAAAAGGGGTCACTAATGTCGCCTGGCGTTTACCCTTTATATTGGGGTGAGGGCTTCCAGGATGCTATTGAGAATGGTAATTAATATTAATAATCGTCATGGTCATGATCGTGATAATGGTACGCATTTTTATTTTGAACTTTCCATTTGAATATGTTCAATTGCTCATTGGAATCAGCACCAGGTGGTCGATATGACAGACGTTTATTGAGAAACGGTCCTCAGATGATTGGCCAGCTACAGCAACTTGTATCAACGAGTCGCTCTTCTATCCCGATTAATGATAATTGATGTTACCAATTAATGTACCAGGTGAATATGCACGCGTGTTTCGTCAGACACCGGAGAATCCATTGCTATCTCTGTGTCTTGGAATCCAGTTCCTTCATTTGGCGTGCCAGAGGTATCCCAGGGGAAGACATGCTTGCCTCATTCAGGTTAGGTTATAGACATATTTTATTTCTTATTCTTGTTTTACCACGTTTCTAAACTAAGACATTTATCTCTCAAACGTTTCAATGGTGGTTATGTGAAGATGGAAGCTCTTTAGGAGGAAGTTTCTGAGATAAATTTGCGGTAGCCCGTCGCATTGGCTGGACCATAGTTATAGAGTTTGAACGGTGGTGTGTGTGTATGTTTGTATGGATGTACATTTGCATGTGTGTATATATTTGTCTGTGTCTATGTCTGTGTCTGTGTTTGTGCCTGCATCTGAATGTTTGTACTGTAGCCTGTGTATATGGTGGAATTCTGCTCCTATAGCATTTCTGCCTGTGTTGGTGACAGCGGTTGTGCTCTACGTCTGTAATGTTCTGTGCTTGTGTCAGCCTTTTTTGTCTGTACGTGTCTACCTGAATGTGCCTGTGCCCTTGGTCCTGTTCATGTACGTGTGTGTATGCGTGTACGTGTGGGTGTGGGTGTGTGCGTGTGCGTGTGGGTGTGCGTGTGCGCAAGTGTGTATGTATATGGGTATTTGTCGGATGACACACTTGTGTTCACCCACGCCCTACATGCAATACTTTTTTTGTGATAGTGACACGTAACAGTAAGTAGATTGACAATCCTGTTTTCCTCAATAAGAAGAACATATCACAATAACAGACCAAATGGAACTAGCCTCAGAAAATATATGTACATATTCAAAAACGTGCTCTAAATTAAGAATGCAGTGCAACAACATATAAAATACGAAGTATTCAAAGTAAGCTATTTTCTTCCAGGGTGTCGCATTCCTATTCCAGTATCTTGGATTGCGTGGCCACACCCAAGAAGCCTTCTACAACATTGGCAGAGGTTTCCATCAGTTGGGTGAGTTATCAGACAGCTATTAGTCGCCTAGAACCCAAGATCCGGTTGTTCGAAGAAAGGGTAATATTATCCGTCCAGGTAGTGCTACCCTGGGGATTATTAAATATAACCCAAGACAGATAACCAGCGAGTGAAAACAGCGGTGCTGAAAACATGTGTTTTGCTACTGATACGGAAACCAGAAGGGAATTGAACAAACGGTTTTGAAGTTTGAGACAAAACAAGATATTTTATTTTGAGTGGAGTAGATATCAAACCATGCAATAATAATAATGGTGATAACAATAATAATAATAATAATAATAATAATAATAATAATAATAATAATCAGATGAAAATGATAATCAGATAATGATGGTGATGATAATGATGATGATAATGATGATGATGATGATGATGATAATAATAATAATAATAGTTTTTAAAAACACATCTTGAAGACCTCAGTGCGCTAACAATTCAAACACAAAGATGATAGAAACTAACAACAAGAAGTGATGAAGTGAAGATGTGGCCATTGTACAGAAAACTAACATTTTGCCTGGGATTTGAGATAGTATCATTGCCGCTCCTTACCTCTATCTTCCGATTGAAAAGTTGGTGGGACCTGTAAGAATGTAACCCTTCTCAAACCACCAGTTAATAATATGTTAGGATTATTGTTTTCTATATCACTGCCTCAAGAAATTCAATTTTACCCCTAGATAAACTTGATCCTTGGGAGGGCAAATTTATCCAGTGTTGCTTTGTTGAATGTAGGTGTTGTTGAACAGCTGGGTCCTAGGGCAGTATTAATTCAGAAATGCTCAAATATCAGTTTAGCTTGCCCATGGTTTGTCATGGGTGACTAAGGGGAATAGGCTTTGGGTGGTGCGAAGGTACCCTTTTTTCAATTCTACGAAATGCCCTTCATGTTTGAACCTAGAAAGTGCTTTAGAAACAAAATTTGGCAACATCAGAAGGTCTAGAAGTTTTTTCAAATCTCTACAAAATCCATCCGAAATATTAGAATTGAAAAGGGCGCTCACAGATCAACGAATTCTGCGGCGACTATGCTTGCCGTGCCCACATATGGTAACCCCATATGCTCACTGAAGGCATTTAGTTTATACGTGTATCCCTGATTGCATTCTCAGGTCTGTACCATTTGGCAGTGCCCTACTACCACAGGGCACTTGAATTTCCACTGTACGAGGTCAGGCAGAGTATCGAACAACCAAAGGTAATCATTTTATAACAAGTGTATCTTCCTGTATGTATGGGAGACATATCATATCATATTGTATCGTATGGTATCGTATCATATATCAAATTGTACATGTATTGTATTTAACAAATAGAAAACATTTCCATGTTTTCCTTCGAGTTATTGTAACACGAGTGCGTGCTTGGGAGAACGAGAAATAGCTGTGGGCTTCACGAGGACTACTGACAACCAACCCGACCCCACCCCCCACCCCACCCTACACTGCCTTTTGTTTACTGTTGAGTTGATATGATTGCTAGTTCCATTCGAGTGAATTAGAACCTGCTAAACTAAAACTTTTTTTTACTTGTGCAGCAACTAAGGGACGGACCATTTAATATCGTGGGGTGGGGGTAAAAGAATGATTTGCGAGCAAATTTTTTTTGCCTTGGAACGGGCCTGCAACATTTTTTTTGCTTTTCCTTCTCTTTCCCTCGCACTTTGTCTTTATAATTTTCTGTCGTGCAAATTTATTTTTTTGGCTTTTCGGCACATGCAAATTTTTTTTTAGAAATTCTTCCATTCCCCTCCCCACAAAATCAATTGGTCTGTCCCTAAGCCAATGAAAGAAAAAGTCTGTAGTATGAGAAATCTTGTCTACTAAATCTCGCCTAATGTATATAGCCCAGTCCCAACCCTGTAATTTTAATACTTCTCAGAGTTTTAAACAATTGTAACAAATATGTGCAACGATTTTGAATAAATATTTACTTTATTTTTTTAAAAATCAGATTTGTTTTCCCTCAGTTCTCAGATAAACACGATCTACACAAGGAAGTGGCCTTCAACCTGTCACTGATCTATCGAGCGAGTGGAAACCGCCACGTGGCAAGAGACCTGCTGCAGAAGTACTGTCGTGTATAATTATTTTGGGAAAATATAACAAAGAGCTCAACATATGTAAATAAAATTTATTTATTTATTTCTGTAAATGACTTGTCCCCTTCTCCACAGTAAGATATTTGGTACCCCGATGGAATCCCGATATAATGAAGCTTCTGATTTAACGAATATTTTTTTTTACCCGGCGAAGTTACAATAGTGTGTATGGAATAAAACCCCCAATTAACCCCATTATAACGAACCTGTTCTTCCAGTCCCTTGGCACTTCATCATGTCAAGCTTTCACTGTGCCGATCAAACAGAAGTTGATATGACGTCTTGTTTTGCCGTGGGGAGGAGTATGAGACGCTGACGTTTCTGGCGTTAGTATTGCTGACGATGGGCTATAGCTCACTGGTGTAGTATTCAAAGGTACGCTGAGGACTCAAAGGATTTTAAGACCTTCTCTCTCAGGAGAGGGAGTGTGTTTGCCCTACCACTGCCGTCACTGCAGAAAATAAGGCAATCCTCCAATCCAGTACCCCCCCCCCCCCTCCACACACACACACACTTTCCCGAGAAAAGGGGTAGAAGAAATCGTGGAAGAAATCAATCAGTATTAGTTTTCTCAATTTTAATTGGTTTCTGTTATTCTTTTGTCACGATACTATCTATGTTCTCAATATGTTCTTGGTTTTTTTAAAATCGACATCATTTTCCATGTGCAGTTATTGGTATCGCGGGCAAAAATCATCCAGGCAAAGGGTATGCCAGCCAGCCAGTCACGCTCCACTGGCACTGAGTAATTAGATGCATCACGTCATGCATGTCAATTTCTCGGAAAACAGCTTCATTTCTACGAAATGAAGTTGTAGCATCCTTTGTTTGACTTTACAATTGTAATAAGTTTGTTTTGAAGAACAAGGGCATATGGCGTGTTCAGTGCACAAAACGGTTGATTTTACTTGCTATGTCCCTCTGGGCAAAGAGTTGATTCCAGTACGTGTACCAGACAACACACAACTGAGAGATCTTGATAGAAGGATCAGGGGAGAGGCGAGAGAAAAACGTGACGAAGATTGGATCATAAAGACTGTCGTACTAGTACTGAGGAATCAAGATGAACAAACAGAAATAGAAGATTCAAGCGATTCAGTTAATATCTTTCTGGATGGGAAAACAGGCACGAAAGAAGCACAAACAAAACTGCCCGGAGTACTAGTTTGTCAGCCTTCTATAGAAATCCACCAAGAAAACGTACGAGTCAGGCCAAAGCTGAGCCTCGAGGGATTTACTCTTTATTCATATATGTGGTTGACTTTTCAGTGGATTGAGCCGCAAGACGGAGGCACGTATGTTGGTCAACTTCCTTTTCTGTTCTACAAGATCATGAGGGTTGCTGTTGCTTTGAGTCTATGGGCCGTTGTAGGCTTTGAACTATACAATCTTGTTAACGGTTGGCCTGGTTTGGTGGTAGATGTCGGAGTATTCACCGCAATTGTGGCAGTTATGCATCGCTTGCTGTGGAGTTTGCGCTACGTGATTCTTCATCACCTGGGCTTGTACTTCTTCCATGCTCACCAACAACATATTAAGGACGTTCTAACAAACAGCAACGGCGTTTCCAGTACGCAATGGCAGAGGTCGCACCGAATAATACAAGACCTTATGGCGGCTACAGCATTCTTTCTTCTTCTGTTGCCTCTTTTACAGAAATTAATCCCGATTTTCATCGAACAAGCGGATAACATTCCAAGAACATGGGATTCTAACGTGGAAACAGTGGAATTTTTCGTTCTTATCTACAGTCGCGTCATGGCAATGCCAATATTTTTCTTCCTGATACTTGTAGCTGAAATTCACATCTGTGAGCTGAAGAACTTTGATGAACAGGTACAGCGATGTCGTAGTTCTACAGCCGAACTCTTTAGGGAGTACAAAGCACTGACAGTTAGAATCGATCACTCGTCCAGGGCCTTCCAGCCGTACCTGGTAGGGCTTCTAGCATTGCTGGTGATGTGGGGAACATTCAGCGTTTATTCAAGCGTGGAAATGTTCCAGAAGATTCCGCCTCCCGGAGATCTCGTTTACGGCGTAGTTCTTTCCGAGTGTCTGGGCACGTTCTTGGTGTTTCTCTGCGAGACTGCATTCCTGTTCTCTCTGCCACTGTTTAAGTTAGGCCAAGTCAGTTCGCATCTCAGACACTTGATTTTCACTGTTACGATTCTTGATCGTGACGAACAATCTCGAATGGGGTTTGCTTTCAATACTGAGGAAAAGATAGAGCAATTTGCGAGTTTTTTAGAAAGGCATCAGAAGTATGGAGATGTCGGATTCAAGGTTGTTGGACTTCAAATAACGGAACTGAAATCTGTGTGGCTTGCCCTACTTGGTCCTGTAATAGCCTTTGTGGGAAACTTTTTACTAAAAGAGCATTTCTAAGGCTAGAACTGAGTTTGAGATATGAAGACAATTAGTAGTAGACCGTGCTAGCTAGGACCTGGTCAAAGACAGCCGTGAAGCAAGCGACAAAGTTCATGTTTTCAGAGTACTGTCACATGCGAGAGTTGATCTGAATTTTTGCAGTTAGTAAAAAATGAAACCTTATTTTTCAGTACTTTCTAGGATGCCAAGTGCATGCCAATTGCTTCCCTTCCACTCTTAAAGGAATCCTGAAGTGAAAAACACTTTACTGGCAAAATGAAAGAACTTGTTCCACCGAGTTACTTTGTGAAGTTTATGGGGTCCAAAACCATCACACAAATGAGAACGGAGCGAAAACTTTTTCCCAATTTTTGCACTTCGACACTCATTGGCCTGCCATCTTTGATTAATGACGTCAGTCAATTACCGGTCCCAGGCCCCTCACCATCTTGTTTGTTTTGATAGGATGACCGTCCGTGGCCTGGGCCTGGGAACGACAAAATCCAAAATAGTGGGCCCATAATTGTCGAAGTTCAAAAATAGGAAAATGTCTTCGCTCCGTTTTCGTTTGTGTGATGGTTTTGGACCCTAAAAACTTCACAAAGTAATTCAGTGGAATGAGTTTTCATTTTGCCAGCAAAATTAAACTGTCTCCTTGTAGTCCCTTTCGCTTCATTCAGGTTTGATCGTTTTGCCAGCAGTTGGAGGTAGAATGGTTTCAAGTGGCATTAAAAAGTGACATCAGTTTTGCAAAACAAAGTTTGCATAAATCTTTTGCAGATATACTAGATAACGTTTACAGAAAGCTTTTTGTCTGAGGACCAGTGCCGATCATATTGGGTTATAATCTCATAACTATCATTGAGAGTAGTTCATGAAGCAAATCGGCCAAAATGCTATTCGTTACAGCTCAGCTTGTATTTTAGCAAAAATCACTCATGATCAAATCTCTCACTTTAACTCGTGTCTGCATGAATTAGCTATCATGCAATAATTCCAGTATTTTACGCTTTCTCGTCCCTCTCCCGCTCTCCCTCCCTAGAAAATTAAATATTCTTAATTTTAAGTATCAGCTGGCAAAAGCTCTTTAGATTGCACCAGCAGTGTATGAATATTAGATGTACGTGTCTTTATTGCGGGCAACATCCTGTTAGATTCTGTTTGCAGTGTGTTAATAAATCATATGAAATTAAAGTCATTTTGTTTATTTTTTCATTAACTTCGATTTTAATTCTTAATCATGTTTTGCTTACGTCAATTGAAAGCGCTGTTTTCATTAACTAGAAGCATTCACCTGTTGGTTTGTGATCACTTGTTACGCAAACGGATATCATTTGAAAATCGTTACAAAACAGACAATAACCATAGGTACACTTGTAACTATAACTGGCTCTTGAGTCAGAATGGCTTGATTTCTTTCGTTAAATTTCCCTGAACATTGACAAGAAATAATCTATCCGGTTATAGTGTGGTAAGCACATTTCCGACAATTTGATGGCTTTCGGTGGTTTTAAATTTATAAACCAATTTCACGTTTTTGAACTCGTTTCCTATCTGGATTCAAGGTTTACTCGTAGGGAATAATTTGAATGAAGCATAAGGTAGGTGAGTCTCTTCTCTCTCTTAAAATTCGGCATGCTTCATCTAGTTTACCATTTTATTATATCTATTATTTTACAAATCAGTCTTGTTTTTATTTGCAAGTAAATCGTTCTCGGCAAGAATTGTACGTGTGTCCAAACACTTGAATATGAAACTCCCCTTTTAGGGGAAAAGTATCTGAGTAGTAACGACAAAAATGTTACAGTTGTTGCTTTTGAAATTTTTTTAGAAAATACACTAGTAAACAGTTTTCCTCAACGTCTCTTTTTAAAATAAATTAACAGTTTGTTAAAATATTCGAAGTAAAGAGAGTCAAAATAACAGTCTGAATGGATCAAAGCCAGATTAGGATGATCTGCAGCACGCATTTGTCGCAGATAGCTGCATTAAGACAAAGGCGAATTAGAATTACATTAATTTCATTATCAAGAGAAGAAAACATCGAGGACTTGCCCCCTCCCCTCCTGCCCTTAATTACTTGTAAGAGTAATAAAGTTTTTGTGTAACAGCAAATGAACGGAGCCGGTAGAAAGCCATCGGTGAACTGTCGATAGTAATTACTTTTTGCAACCAATATATACAAAACCACAAGTTTAGAATACGTGTTTCAGTGGTTTAGAAGTTAAGGCAGCTAGTAAGGCTACGGCTTGGCTCGAGAAATTCCACTTTCTCGTTCCATCTTTAATTATTCCTTCATTTTTATTATGTATTATGCATTGCTCTTTATTGTTTTCCATGTGAAAGAGTTTGAATGGTACTATGCCGAAGTTGACACTGCAAAACCTGTAACTTGGATTTTCCACGTCGGTGTGTTTCTTAATACGACGGAGAAAGGTGTTCGGCTGCACACATTCCTACGTCAGTTATTGTACGCGGTTTTCGTCCACTCGCTCGCCGTCCTGGTTTCGTAAAATCCTCATCATTTTGTTTAATAACAAAAAATATGAATTTATCACCGAAAGAGAGAAATCACATGACAAGATAGGGCATGGTTAACTTGCCAAATTTTGTGTGACTACGGCGAAAGCACAACCGAGAATTTTCGTATGGAAGTTATCACTGTGTGTCAAATGGACCAGAAATTAAAATGGCTATTACTTCCCTCAAAAGTAGGACAATAATGTTTAACAAGTAAGCTATAAGCTTACAAGATACCGCTCGATATTGAATAACTCGGGCCCTTTCCATACCAATCCGTTTTCGTTTGAAAACGCATACTTTTTTAAGCATTTGTGCCGACTGTTCACACTAAAACGATCCAAAACGGAGATCTTTATAGTTGTGCAAACGGAGATTTTCGAAAACGCTCTCCAAAGACGGGCCCCTTTATCCCGTACACACTAATATGTTTCGAAAACGAAGATTTTTGAAATCACTAATCACTGGGCGTGGCCTCAGTTTCGTGATAGCATAAATGATCAATTCTAGGTTCACCTATTTATAATAGTTCGATAACTGCTCTTACTGATAAGAGTCGCGTTTATTTACACCAAGGTCTTGGGCCAAGGGACTCCTTGCCTGGTAGACCTCCTGCTGCCGTTTCGTGTTAGACCCTGCGCTAACGAAACACAAATCCCATTGTTTCGGTCTAGAAATATCAGTGACAAGCCGTCGTTGACTTGGACTGATGTCGTGCAAATCTTATGACTGGAAGAATGACAATTCACAACACATCACAAAGACGACAAAGCGAAATGACGCTCGCCTATCATTGAATCTAGTTAAGGTTTCTTCTGGCCATGCTGTGAAAACATTTAACTTCCAGTTAATTTTTGCGTGACAGTACATGCAGTTGTAGGGTAGGCTCGATAATGACACAAATCCAGCTTGTCTCTACAATATTGGTAACCACTAGTGACCACTAGTCACATGTGAAAAATTCTTTTAAATCAGTCCACATCAGCAAACGTTCTGATTCTGCTTTCAGATTATGTAAATATCAAGAGGGCACTACACCGAAACGAATATTTGGAGTCTGTTTAAGAAATGAGAGATATTTATGACATTTTGTGATTTTTCAGATTACAAGGCCGTTATATTCATGAAGTTTATTTTGTACCCCACAACGAGACCAGAAACAGGATTTCCGTCCAGGAGCTCAACACCAGGTGCTTTTTGACGAACGGCAGTACAGTCTGTTCTCAATTTTTAACAGTTTCGTGAACACGGAAGTTAAGGATAGCTTAATCCCGCAAATTATAAAGTATGTGATGCTTTGGGGAACACATATATGTATAGGGAGTTATAATGTATTTAAAATGTGTCAAGTAAAAATATTTGTAAAGTTAGTCAAGTGTAGTGAGACACAACAATGTTTTTGTGACACAAATGTCCAAACTTACCGCCGCGCCAAACAAAACAACCAAAGCGGAAAATACGTACATGTGATGCATAATTTAGGGTTAGGTGAAATAATTTTACAATTCTGTGCATGTTCGCGGGGGGGGCGTCTATTCTTAGAGTTGTTTTCATAGAGTTGAGGCGTAGAGTTAGAGTTAACAATCCAAAATCTTGAATTCAAGATTTTGGCATTCCAAAAACTTGAATTCAAGATTTTGGAATCCAATATCTTGAATTCAAGTTTTTGGCATTCCAATATCTTGAATTCAAGTTTTTGGCATTCCAAAAACTTGAATTCAAGATTTTGGCATTCCAAAAACTT
>JANVCK010293596.1:0-14296 GCA_026546655.1 Epizoanthus illoricatus
CTCTCCACTCCTCTTCTCTCCTTCCCCTTCCTCTGCTCTGTTCTGCTCTGCTCTCCCTTCCTCTCCTCTCCTCTCCTGTCCTGTCCTCAGCTCTCCTCTGCTCTCCTCTGCTCTCTTCTCCTTTCCACTCCTCTCCTCTTCTTTCCTTTGCTCTGCTCTCCTCTCAGCTCCTCTGCTCTCCTATCCTCTCCTCTCTATTCTCCTCTACTCTCCTGTCCTCTCGTCTTCTCTCCTGTCCTCTCCTCTCCTCTCCTCTCGTCTCCTTTCGTCTCGTCTCCTCTCCTCTCCTCTCCCTTCCTCTACTCTGCTCTCCTCTCCTCTGCTCTCCTCTCCTCTCTTCTCCTCCTCTCATCTTGTCTCCTCTCCTCGCCTTGCCTCTCCCCCCCCCCACCCCCACACGTGGGTTTTGACCTGCTCCCTAATCCACGGGATTGCAGACTGGTTCTGGGTTGGTGAAGTTCTTCTCGTCATCAGCATCTACATATTGTTTAGCTTACTGATGGTTGATTGATAGGTATTCCATAATACTCATTAAGCCTCTGCAGATCCTTCATCATGTAGGCAGCCTTCATGGGATTAAAACCTGGTGGCTGATTTCCTATAAATATAGCAAATCACATATTCACAATAAGTATTCTGAGACCTACTATATGGGTGTACATGTATGTGTACGACCAGAGGGAATCTTACGGCGTATTTTTTGGTCTACTCCAAAAATGGAGTGTTCACTCTGAAAATGGAGTAACATGTTTTTTTGGGCTTACTCCAGTTTACTCCAAAATTGGAGTTACTCCGTTTTACTCCATAGATCTCTAGAGGTGGAGTATATCAGAGTACACCAGTTTAGGAGTACTCTGAGAAAGGATTTCGCATTTTTTTGGACTCAAATTAGTGCTTTTGTGACATTTGTCACTAGTGCCATTAAATTGTAATCAAAGGCCATAAGCTCATGCAGGGATTGGTAACAACAACAGGATGACATATTACTCTGTTTTGAGATTTCACGTTTTTTTTCGATTCTCACTCTGGTTCTACTCCTGTTTACTCCAATCTTGAGGATTATTCTGTTTTTGGAGTAGACAAAAAAAAACGTGCCCTTAGGTGTTTGTGCATGTGAATGATTTGGAATGCATGATTTATATTAACAGTTTTGTCATATTTACAGGGTATATACTTAATTTAAGATTCTGTACTTTGCCGATGATCCATCACCTTGCCATGTGACATTTAGAACTAGCAAAAAGGTGTTGTAAAGTGACATCATGCCAAACAGAGATATTAATGATTAAGCTATTTTTAAGTGACTATGGCCTTATGTATAAGAACTGTCAGGTATATAATATATGGTAATCTGCAAATACTACAAACTATTAATAATAAACTAGATGTGGGTCTAGAAAGGAGGGCCTAAGGGCCGTGACCTCAGAAATATTGTTAGTAATATCCAGCTGCATCTTTCTTAGTATTTAAAATGATAATAAAGTCAAAGAGGGGGGGGGGAGGGTACCCTTGCCTGCTCTCCCCAAAATCCACCCAGGCTGTATGCTAAGTGAAACTAGTGTGTTACTACACCAACTGAAGCAAGTAAGTACCTATGAAGGATTTGGGTTGTGGGCTCTTTCAGCTCCTTACTTAGGTCAAACAATAATGACTCTGTTAACACTACCTTGACTGGGCATTTTTGGTCTCAAATGGACCGGGGAAAGGGGGTGATTTAGTCCCACTCTTTAAATTTTTTATTATAAGTGCGCTAGCAGTATCCCAACTGGCAGTTTGACTAATAGTATTAGTCCTTAATGTATCTTTTGGTACTTAGTTAATTTGGTTCTGACATCACGTGCTGTCACAAATCCACCATTTTGAATTTTATGGCTGCCACCTTGGATTTTATTAATGACATGTATCAGAAAATCACCTTAATTGATTTGAAATTTACTAAAAATGCCAAAAATTATCTTTGGTCAGCTATATCTATCATTTCATGGAATAACCTGAATTAAATTTCATTTTTGGAAAAAAAAGTTATGTTTTGTGGCGCAAACTTGTGTCAATCTAAAATGCCATTGCTATGGTAATGATAAGGGCTATGTAGCCATGATTGACATATCAAATTATCCGTAGAAAAATTCTAGGAAAAGTCAGCCAGTTTCATAGTGCTAACCCCTATCATTTTGGAGTAGCATTAAAATATGTCTTGGGGGTTGGGGTGGCAAATCAACCCCCCCCCCCAGGTCCAGGTAGGGTTAATAGTTATTAGAAGTTTCAATTTATGGCAGCAAGGAGTTTTTGGTGTGAAACTTTTTGCTTGGTAAGGAACATTTACCGTGAGTAAGAATTTGGCCATGTGTAGTTATAGGCCATCCCCATGAAATGTTTCATTTCCGCTCGACTGATTCACTTGTTTTTAAAATCAAATCTACAAAAGAAAACATTCGTGACCAACCCATATTTTTAAAAACTTCAACTGATAAAAAGTTTTATGGTAAAGATGTTATAGGACTTTGTCACTCTCATTCTAATTTTTATTTCCCTGACTAACCAATCGAACCTTGAGAGACTGATAACAATGGGAAATGAAACATTTTATGGGCATGGCCTTACGAGGAATTAAGGGTGCATTCTATTGGCACTATTCCCGAATAGGAATACATTCCCGAATATTTCCAAGTTGTCTTGAAAGCCCCAGGCAATTAAATGTTAGTTCAAGTTCAAGAATTGGGGTAAACAGATTACCTAATCTGCGTGAGTGTGGTTGGCTCAGTAGCTAAGATCTCTGACTCCCAACCAGAAGGTCCCAGGTTCAATCCAGGCCCTCCCGAGGGTTGTATTTGTGCGACCTTCTCTTTCGCCACGCCATTCATGGATAGGGACGTTAAGCCATTGGGCTAGTTTCTCGACATTCTGTCAGGGGACTTAAAAGAACCCACGCACTCATCGATTTATAAGAGTTGGCTAATACTGGTGTTGTGGTCTGTCACCTCATCTCTACATGTATACAGCTTATTCCATCTAGCTGTAGGCTGTGCTCCGAGGTCACACATGGACCGTATAGCGGCTGCCAGAGGCGCCTTGTACATGCTTTCAGTTCAACCTCGTGACCTGTGTGATTCACAATTCAGCTCAACCAGCTGCAAGGATTGACAATTTGCCCAACACACACACTAACAGTATTCTGTTTAACATGGAATAAGAATACTGGTCGAACAAAGTTACTAGTTACCAAATTTTATATTCCGGAATATATATGGCTAATAGAACGCACCCCAAATGATGGACATGAGATTGACATTGCTATCAAATGTACATACCAGTGGAGTTCATCACACCAGACAAGAAAAATGGACAAAATTTCAGATCCAAGTTCCACTTTGGCCGGTACCGGCACAAAACCTGGATAGATTAAATTAAGTGTAATGATAATACACACAGGAAAAGCTTGGTCCATCAGAGATCACCGTGGCCACTGGTTGGACACTGATCCTATTAGGGTCGATTATTTAAAATTAATGAAGTCCAAATCCCAGTCAGTGTCTATATTTTGTTCTTAACACCATCTGAACAAACAATGATAGTCATTGGCTAGGGCATTTGAACACTTAATATTACTTTGGAATGGGGTATTTGAACAACCTTTTTGGCCCGGGAGAGCGGAATTTGAACAACCAGACCTCCAAAAGTTCAAATGTCGGGGGGGGGGTTGCCCAGGTGGGGATGTTGAAGTTTCGATTCGATCGGTACATAAATCATGATAATAAAATTTATTTTATTACAAGCCAAAATTAATTACTCTACTTGTTCCATCTCGTGTACATGTACATTGTACCTGGTGTTTGGGGTAACAGAGTTTTTCTTCACAAAAGTACCCCAGTACACCATTTCATTTCTATAAGAATTAGAAAATTTCTGTTGAGCCTCGTGATTCTTTATATAGCCGGTACCAGAGATTTCAACCTCAAGTGATTCTTATGCGATTCTTAACATATTTTTAAAGTCTGCCTAAGTACATATACTGACACAGTATATGTGCCTGCATACTACCTGGTATACAGAAATTTTGGAGGCGGGTCAGAATTCGTGGATCAGCTGTCACTTTTCAAGTACCTTTTGTCCCCTCTGTTCTTGTTATTGGATGCGGATCGAATTAGCATCACGCGTTGAATATTTTAAATGTTTACAATAGATTGGTTTCATTTTGAGAAATGAAGTGAAATGTACAATACATGTACTGAAACATTTTAAAGTGTTGAACAGTAAAAATGGGCCTGAGCATGATTCTTAGAAATTCTTATTTTTCAGGGATTTTGAGCCTTGTGATTCTTATAAAAAGAATTCTTATTAAAAGGAAATGGTGTAGGCGAAGTCTAAAGCCTGGTTTTCATGTGTTGGAAAATTCCCAGACGATCGGGAATTGCGGCCCCAGACGTTCTCAACTTTAATATGAAAACACCACGTCCCAGATTTCTGCGATGGTCAGGGGGGGTCATCTACGACTACGTCGTGGTGTTTTCATAAGTCGGGAACGTCTGGGATCACAATCCCCGATCGTCTGGGACTTTTCCGACATATGAAAACCAGGCTTAAGGTATGTTAATCCAAGGCCCCGCTAAATCCCTGGCCTGGGGGGAGCGGGGGTTTACAAATTTATAATTTTACATATTTGCGGACTGGTGCAATACACGGATCCTTGCTCAGTTGTCAGTTGATGCAAGGGTTCTCAATAACACACATTTTTTGACAGATTTTATCTAACAGCATCTGCTCAACAACACTTACCTCAAATGCAACCCAAGAATACGGCGAAAGTACATCGTAAAACAGTTCGACCGTTCTCTTCGCTACTGTCGCCATTTTGATTTTGCTGCGACAGTTTTTTGTACAGCGGCTACCCTAACAATATATGCGCAGTTCCAACTCTAACATAAAATGGCGGCGAATAGAATATTTTATTTCGGGGTCTCTGTTTCGGGGTTAAATTTTCAGTTCATAGAAACTTTGTTATTACTACTGATTATTTGGTAAACAAAGATTGCAAGGATCGTAAGAAGTGTTACTAGTTACTTATGGCGGAGAATATTGTGATTACTGGCCAGTCATTTCACGCAGCCACTGATCTGAAGGTACTACTAGCATGGGAGTAACTAGTGCTGAATTTAATATCGGGAAGATGGAATTTGTATGATTTACTGCAGAAATTAGGACACACGATTGGTGACCGAATGGTATTAACTACTTATTTTTAACTTTTGTCTTAATTAAATTTTTATTCTGATCAAACGTCGAAGGAATAGGATGTCAATATGGAAAGTTTGTTCCCGATCCTGGTTTTGTTTCTGGACAAAACAGCTGCATAAAGTTGGTTCTGATAGGAAATTATGTGAAAAAATTTGGTCACAAACCTGCTGTGCATTGGTGTCTTCAAGCCCAGAGTATCAACAGAATGAGAATGCCCTTGAACTCTGCAACAATTCCCTGTCTTCATCAAAGGGTACCAAAGCTAAAAGGAGTTGCTTCATTAACAGTGCAAAGCAGTACAGATACTACACAACAAACACAGATACTGTTCCACCATTCCAAATAATGAATACTTTTTTTGAAACAAATAAGCGAAGGGTTATCAAATGTGTTAAAGGAATGCGACACAATCCAGCAGTGACATCAAGTTGTAAGAAGCAGGCTGGGGTTTTAGTTCCATTCTGTATGGTGGATGATAAGCCAGCAGTCTTGTTTACTGTCAGGTCAACCAGCTTGGTCACAAACAAAGGAGATGTAAGGTGAGAATGCAGGGGCCTGAGGTCTAGGGTAGTACTCACTGGTGGTGTGCCACCCAAACCTTGAAACCCGTGCCCTATTCCAGATCAAAAGATATTCCTAGCCTGACCTCAGACACACTTTTAAGTCCGCTTTCCATCACTTCACCAAGTTAATCATGCAACCAGGTAGGCCATATATATATATATATTTACATTATATATACACTTTTTTCCCTCCTTTTTTGTTAATGCAACTGTTAAATTTGTATCCGTTTGTAAATGTAACTTTGTTTTTGAGGACCCCTTTGAAAATCACATAAATGAAAGAGCTTCCTCGTGAAATATTAGTGATAAATAAATAAAGTGGTTTGTAATTGTGGCATTTCTTGTCTTGGTTGGTTCTTTCTTTCAATTTTAGTATTAAAAACACATGATAACTTACAAATGAATACATGCATGTGACTTTTGTACTTTTCTGTGAAAATCATTGACAGTATATATTCCTTTTTCCAACTAAAAAACCTCAAGAACCACATAATCTATGGGGCATATAACTCAAGTATGGGAGTATTTTTCCTGGGTTCCAACTTCTATCTACATCCCTATAAATACATATAATACGTACAAAATACAAACTAAACACATAATGGCTCATTAATTAACAGCTTTCCCGGTGGCATGAAGGATCCGGAAGATACTGATATGATTGAAACAGCAGTGAGAGAAACAGAGGAGGAACTGGGCCTAGAACGAGTACATACTGAAGTCTGGGCACCACTGCCACCACTACCAGATAGGGTGAGTCATTTTCTGTGTCTACTGCAGGGAATGGTGGGGAGGGTGAGATACCACTGCCACCACTACCAGATAGGACTTGTAAGTCATTTTCTGTGTCTGCTGCAGGGGATGGGGGTGGGGTGGGGAGGGTGTAATACCACTGCCACCACTACCAGATAGGGTGAATCATTTTCTGTGTCTACTGCAGGGGATGATCTCATTCCCAGATCTTGTGAAATGGGGTGGCGGGGGGTGAGCAGAAGTGAGATCTGGTAAAATAGAACAAAATGTGAAAGCTGATTGTATGTTATTTCACTGATGACTATGCTTCAGTTTTTATTTTTGTACCATTGATTGTATATTATGTATAAATACATTGCATTGAAAATTGTGTGTGTTCATTTTGAGTATTTCTATCAACTGCCAACTCATGATCAGACACTTTTACTATCAATATGTTTACATCTGGGAACAAGATCTCTACCATGTAGCCTGCCGGTAGACACTAATTTTCCTTTGCAGCGAGATTTCTCATTGGGAAGGAAAATTAGCATCTGTGGGCAGGCTAAGGATTGTGAAGCACTAATGAAAAATAATTATGGATTAGGATAAGTAGATTTGGCTCTCAGAATTCAGTGGATGTGCAGATTCACATAGCACCATTTACCCCTGCCCCATCAATTTTAGGGAAAGCATTCACAATAGAAAACTGACTTTTGTTTGTTTTATTTTAAGCACAGCTTGGAAGGACTGCTGTAACTCCAGTGCTTGGGTACATCAAAGAATTTGATATTTCCAATCTTGAGCTCAATCCAGATGAGGTAAGCTGAGTAATGTTTTCTTGTTTATCAATCCTTAATTCCATACCCCAAGATCCAGACAGAAACAGTAGCTCAGATACTATTATCATATAGAACAATGTGGTTTTTCATGATATATGTCATCAAGTTATGATTTAGAACTTTGTGACCACCATCTTACAAAATAATTATAATTATAATATATATTGGAAAGGAATTAATGTGAGGACCTCCACATTTCTAATTATTCTCAAACAAGAAACAAAATCAACATCCCTTATTTTACTTAAGAAAATATTCACTTCCATAGATCTAGAAGTTCCATAGCTGCAATGAAATAAGTACATGTAAGCCTTGAAATTTACAATTTGGATCAGAGTACTAGAAAAATGCTAGTGAGTAAATTCTTACCAGCAAAATCCACCCAAACTCACGGCAACACTAGCAGTAAATACATATTAAAAATTATGTAACTACCACAGTAAGTAATATACCACATGACTGTATACATGCAAGACGTGTATATTGTTTTGAAGTCTAAGGCACTGTACTGTCTCTCCATGGGTGTTCGGAAAACACAGGCCCTGGAAAACGAAGACCCATAGAAAACTTTACTTACAGGTACCCATAGACTTTTAATTCCAGTACAAACCATGTAATATTAATGGATATATATCCTTGCTCAGTTACTGACTATTGTGATGTTGTTTGCCGTGTTCAGATCTCACAACATAAGAACGGAGCTGTTTTTGCATTCAAACAGGCTGTGTACGGTCAAGGGAAACATGTCTGACAAATTAAAGTCTACTTGCAGCTGCAGTTTTAAAAGCTGGAGAGTTGATCTCCATTTTCAGCAGATTTACAAATCATTGTAATTGTGGGCTCAAGTAACTTTAGCCGACTTGAAATAAAAGCAAGATAAAAAAAATAACTAGCAAAATAATGACCTTAAACATACATAGCTATGCTGGGTCTTCATTTTCCAGGGTCTTTGGTCTTCATTTTCCAGGTATTCATTTTACTAGTTAACACCCATCTTTCCACTGTGTGAGTCTCAGTTCAGTATAAGCTGATGATTACATTTATTTAATGCATGAATTCCCTCTTTTTCAATTCTCAATGACACTTTTTCCTAATACTAGTATCAGCTTTGGCTGTGTGGCACAGACTCTAAAATGTCTTCAGATACAGAGGGCTGTAGGGCATTTCAGCTACCTGTTTACATACAGTTCAAGGTTCAGTGATTGAGGGTCTTAGTCAGACCACTGTAGTGAGTGCAGTTGACAATAATTACTGTCTGAGCCACTGAGTATTGCCCTCAGTAAAAAGACCACAACACCAGTATTATCCTACTCTTATCAGCAAGTGTGTGGGTTCTTTTAAGTCCCCCGATAGAGTGTTGAGAGGCTAGACAATGTGGTGAAAGAAGGTTGAACCTCTGACCTTCTGGTTGGGAGTCAGAGATCTTCCTGACTGAGCCAACCACATTCTGTTTGATAGACAACAAAATGTGAGAAAATGTTGCTAGTGAGAAACCTGTTACTGGCAGGACAATCAATTCTTGGGATTGTCACTAATTAAACATTTTTCGTATAGCTAGTGGTTATAGCTAGTTGTTATTTTGAGTCCTGATGAAAACATTGCACATCCTGTCACAAAATTATAACTTATAATAATTATTGTTTTTTCTCACAACTGACATGTGCCCATGTACTTCAGGTGGGGTCTGCATTCACATTGACCTTGGAACATCTGTGCCATGCTGAGAACCGAAGATACACCGAGTTCAAGAATGGAGTCATATTTCCTGCTTTTGTCAATGGGCCAGCAAGAGTGTGGGGATTAACAGCAATCATTCTAGACATGACACTTGCTATTCTCTTCCCAGATACACACAGGATGACATTCAGATATCCAAAGATGAAAATGAGATAGCTAAGAGATAACTTGTTTGGAACTGAGGAGATTACAGCCAGTGTTTATTGAAAAATTATCAGCCAAAGAGTAGCTAGTAATATGTAATTTTCTGCAACCTTTAGATTCATTTGATGAAAATATTAGCATTTTTGAAGTTAGTTTTAGGAATAAGTAAATAAATTTATATTTTTAAGTTCATATAATTATGTATATACCTCCAATGATGTTACCTTTGAATACAGAAGCTTTTAGGGTCTTTGAGTATTGATAATTATTATTTTATTCAGGACATTGTTTAACATTTAAGGGACTTTTTGACCTCCCTCCAGAAGCAAACCATTTTTTACAAGTTTTCAAACTATCCCTTGCTGAATATTTTACATTGTGGCAATCACCTAATAATAATTTGTCATGTACATTATTACTGAACATTACATGTGATGACAGTAGCCCATTTCTAAAGTCATCTGCCATGTAGGCCACCACATTGGATTTCTGAAAAGTGGATTTTTTTCGTACAAATTTTGAGCAATATCACAGGAAAAAGAAGTCACTACAAATAAATAATCCATTAACACACTTTGTAATAGTTGTTTTTCTTATTTTATTGTACAGATGTTTCATTTTCTAAAGCCTGAACTAATTCTGCATACATTATAGATGATGCATAATTGCAACATTTGCATGTATTCTTCTAATTAATGTTTATTGTCTGAACTAAATCCATTACCTTAACGAGTTTCTGTGATGTTACTGAGTTAATTGGTTTTCTTTTATTTTAATTAGTACCACAACCTTCTTACAGCAGTGCACTGTTTTAAAGTTTGAAGCTAAAAAATTTTTTTTTGCATTTCTTTACTTGTCTTACTGTCTATGCCTTAAGTAATGTGCGTGAAATAGATGCACATCATATAGAATGAACTTTATCTTTTATTCTTTTATTCCTCTGCAGGAAGCCATGTTTGTTTCAAAATAAATTATTTTATCTTCTCTTCAATGTTAGTTTTGTTTCTTGATCAGATTTCTAAAATTGTGTGTTGTTATATGCTGCCCACAGATATTTTAATTATTCAATGCAAGAAAAAAGTTATCTCAACATAAATGAGTTTGCTTGAGTTGTGTAGGAATGCTAGCTGCTAGCATTTTCAACTTTTGAGTTAAAACTGTTTTTATACCAAAAATATCAAATTCTACAAACACTGATAACTTTATATTGTCACAAAAATTCCTACACTTCAAGACAACACTGGCAGTCCTTAGCTTTATTCAATGTCAAACAGTGGGCACTCTGATCCGACAGCCCTGGGGAACAGTAATAATTGGTGAGTATTCAGGAGTTGTATTGCTGGGATGGCTACGCAAATGAAGGTCTTTGTTAACCTTGTGTGGGTGAAAATGGCTCGACAGATGACGTGGTGTTGCATAATGCTTGGAAGAAAAGCTTTGCTTTGGATGTCTAACGTATGATAATCTGTGTGTTGTTGCATAAGTTCCAATTTGTTCTAGTGCAGCCTCTTTCTTCCACTTTTCTTGAAGCTTCTGTAACAGTCCAAAGTTTGTTGGTAGACCTGCAGTCAAGTAAATCAAAATAAATGTGAACAGTTTGTAAAACAATACCATGGGTTTTCTCCCCATATGAGATACAATCACAAACCTCCAGTAATTTATTATTACACGACTGCAACTGGTATGAAATTTGCCATTCTGGACTTTTTAACCACCTGGCAGGCACATGGGGTACACAGTTCAAGGTTTGTGGCATTTATGAATTTCAAGAATCCGTATCTCTGAATCAAACCACCGTGAAACATGTAAACAACACAACTTTCACAAGATCCATATTGTGACATCACATGCATGCAACCCAACAACATAAATAGTGAAAACATGTGCAATTTGGTCACGTAATCAACATTTTCACACTCAGATGTACTCGATTTAATTTAAGCACTGATTAATGTAAACACCCAAACACCCCGAGGAGGGGGGGCAGTGGACAGGATTTGACAAAATTCATTCTCACCAGGGTAGGGAATGTGACATTGTTTTTATTATAGATCTTACATGATTTGACAAAAAATATCTTACCCCACCCTTGGGAAATTTGACAATTTTTTATGTTTTGAGTCAAATCCCCACCTATTGCCCACTCCCCCCCAGGGTTGACACTGATAGGTGCATATTTACTCTGTTCAACCAAATTACCTTCAATGGGGTGGTCTGATCTCTCTGGAGCCCAGGACAGCTGGTGTTTGTCCCATGACCTCAGCGGTGGTAATTGTCCCTCCCGCTTCTCGCGCCCATTGAACTGCTGGTCGTACCATGATATTTTAAGGTTGTCATAAGCATCGCCATGGTGATTGAACAGGAACTGTTTACCAAGGCCCTGTATATGGACAACAGAATATAGTATTTAGTGTGGTTACATATAAGAATTTTGCAGAAACAAAGCAGAGGGACCATTAAATTGTCTATAAAGAGAGGGAAGAGGGGAAATGCAGGTTTCATCCTAACTATGCAGCATGTAATACTTTGCGTGATAAACCTTTTCCAAAGAATGAATTTCAGTGGTTACACGTGTTAGTACATGTACATTTCTGACAGTAATCAGGAAGCTTTGCTAATTGTTTGCTAATTTTGATGATTATCCTGTGATGACAGAAAATATGATCTTTTGTGCATATCCCCCCTTCCCCCAAATTTCTCTGTTTCCATTTCATATGGATCACCAAGTACTCGGAAGTTGTGGGTTTTAGGTCTTGATCTTTTGTCCAGGTTGACTTGACTCTGGTCACTAGATTTCATGCCTGTTTCTTTATTTTATTAATTTTTTAACAACTATTAAATATTCTAATTGTTCTACATGTTTGCATAATTATAATATTCAAATGCACATTGCAAACATATCAAACAAATATCACTGAAGACAATTCTAACAAAAGTTTACTAATTTAAGGGTGATTTAGGGAGAGGGGTATGAAGGGACCACAGCTCCCCTCCTCTCCCCCTTCATAATTTATTTGTCACATTTACTAAGAAACATGCAGCTGGATATTACAATTTTTCCAAGGCAGGCGCTTCCACCCCCCCCCCCCCCAAAATATTTTTTACCCACCCCAGTAAACTTGTACTTACATCTTGTCTAAGGGACGCATCTCTTCTTATCTTGACATCAGGCAAGCAATGGCCATAGTTCTTAAAATCTGTTCTGTGAGTGCTGTTGAATTGGGAGTCTCCTCGTTCAAACTGTTGAGATGAAAAGTTAACCACATTATAAATGATGCATGAACTGATAGTGATATTGGTATGAATGATAAATTTCATTAGCCAAATAAAAACGCACTCAACTCCGGAGTGACGTTTTTGCCAACTGAAATTTAAAAAAAACAAATCGAGCACTAGCTGAGTATAGCATATAGTTTATCCAGTACTCAGTAGTCCTACTACTCTGTTGCTACCAGGCGCTGAAGTTGTCACTGATATATACAAACAACTGACAACAATCATATCAGTGACAATGAGCTTAAAAAGCTTAGATTTGAGCTAAAGCTTTCATTACTTTCCTTCTTTCTTCTCCAAATCCAAGACACAATATATGTAGTTTCTGTATGACCCGAGCTGACCTAGTGTATATATATGTGTGTGTGCTGAGCAATTCCTTTATACATGTGGTGATCGTTCATCTAATACAGATTTCACGATGCCTCGTGTTGCTAATTGCAATATGATAAACAGTGCTAAATGGAACAGCAGCTAAACTCACAAATATCTTGATTTTACAAAGTTCTGTTCCAACAACCGCACACTGCATAAGCAAAACTTCAATAACTGCAATTGTAACTTTCAATAATAGCAGGCAAATAACTAACAAGGTCTCTTCTAAATGCTGTAATTGAGTAATTAGGACTCGCATACCTTCCGTCTCTCTTCGTTCCAGTTTCCAATCAGCACACTCGTGTCATATTTTTGTTCGATTCTCCATCCTGGTAAATTCCACTTCGCTTCGTCACAAGACATCATCTTGGTGTACAACAGCTAGCTTATGTTTTGCTTGCTTTCGTCTGTTTATCTATGACAGTCCAGGTGTATGATGTGCACTGACTGTTACTACAAGTCTATACAACTGATTCAGAGTCGCTTGGAACAACAAATAAATCCATTGTTATATTTCTTGTTGCTATGGGCGGTGGTTGCTACGGAACAGAATGCGCGTGTTTTAATTGGTCTTCGTGGGGTACAAAATTAATGCTCTTGGTAGAAACGCTCTTCCCAGGACTTGTCAGCGTACCCGGTCAATATGGCGGATTGGAGAAGGGTTAGAAAGGTTTGCTTCATTGAAGCCTTACCAGTTTTTCTTGTTTTGCTGGAATTCATCTGAAATAATGTTGTTGCGAAACATCCTGAGTGGTGAGGAAGCTTCAAATGTTGTCCTTCTACATGGTAAGTTGCCTTCGGTTAAAGGCAGAGATCTACTCGCCTACTCACTACTGTCAGTGACTGACAAAAGCGGTTGCAACACCCCGCTCCCCGTCTCAGTATTGAGCAGATAAATTGCGATACATCAGAACAATTTATCTTCAACATTGAGACGTAGTGCAGGGGGCCGAAGTGTTATAACACTTTTGTCCGTGATTGTATGTCAGTACGGCAGGCCACGGGTAGCAGATGTCTGACAATGTCAATGTGAATTGGAACAAATTAAATGAGGCAAACATATCTGATTAATTAGTGATATATATAAAAGACTACAAGAACTTTGTGTTTATCCTCCATAGATCGTAAGGCCTGGGTCAAACATCGAACTTCATATGTGCCGAACTAAATTCAGTGAATTAAGTACATGTGAAGTTTGACATTTGATGGAATTGAGTTCGACTGTTTCATAATCATTAGGATCGACTTTTGTCGATTTTTCGACTTGACTAGTCCAACTTTCAACTTTTTATTCTTTAAATATGCAATATGATAATTGCTGCTAGCTAAGGCTAATAAAGGTAATGCACCAGTCAGTGGTTTGCCCGGGGGGGGGGGGTATTGGGCATACCCACGGGG
>JANVCK010293707.1:0-14294 GCA_026546655.1 Epizoanthus illoricatus
GCCCCCCCCCCAAGGGTCATATCCTACATGAAGGAAAACATTTTGCGTGTTTAATAAAGGATATTAGTATTTGCCAAACCAGCGAATGGTGCTTTTCGCGCGCTCTGATTGGTCGAATAAAAGGTGAATATTCACCACTAGTCACCTCCACTTCAGGGAATAATTGTTAACTATATAAGCATTTTCATTGACTAACACATTTAACCTGGTACAGTTTCGGCGGACAGATGGCAACTGAATACCCTCAACTTCAAAAACGGCTTGGTTTGAAAACCTTAGTTGCTATTGCTATTTCCTGAACAATCAAGTCACGGGTTTTATTAATATCATTAATAACCTAATTCTATAGTTTGTGTCAACAAAGATGAGAGGGAAGAACGAACGATTAGTATTAATATTTAAGTGTTGATTAGTAAGTAGCGACTCTTTTTTGCATTCGCGTGAGCGTTTTAACGAATCTCTGCTGTTGTTGTCGTTGTCGTCGTCGTCGCTGTTGTTGTCGCTGTTGATGTTGCTGTTGTTGTTTTCAAACTCCCTAGTGTGCACTTTGTCACGAACATAAAGACAATACACTACAGCTGTCAGGCGAGTTGTTTTCTACCTGTTTCTACTCCACAGAATTTTTAAAACAACTGTTTAACAGTTTATTATCCTATCGTAGGCTTAACGTCAAATAGCATTTGTATACCGTAAAATCCCACTTAAATGCCCTGGGCTTATATAAGTTTGTAAGGGGTTTTGTAAACTTACCACAATCCTAATTCAGAGAGAATTGTCAAAAAAGAAACCTGTCAAGCGCGAATGCTCGGAAGCCATCCGCAAAACAAGCGCAAAGGTCTTGGGGCACGCTTATAACCGGGGGGCTAGCAAGCAGGGGGGGGAAGGCGTATAAACGGGATCTTAGGGTATTCAGTTTCAGTTTGATAAGAAAATAGCGAGGTTGTCTTCACGTGACTTCTGTTATGAACAAGTACCTTGCCTGGGTTTCCAGTTCGTGCGCAGTTTCACTGGCTGAAAAAGAAAAATCAACAAGAGTTATGATGATAAACTGAAAACTAAAACTGAATGTTCCACTCGATTCCACACGATACCAACCTATTTTGGCTTCCAGTACAGCTTTCTCTGCTTCCTTTTCTGATCTCGTTTTGAATCGCTTAGATACGTAATTGTAACACCTATTGTGATAAGATAGGTTATTTTAATCAGTAAATATACAAACAAACAACAATTCCATTTTATTCAGCATGAAAGCAGTCAGGTAAAACGTCTGACCTTGGCTTGTAAAGACTCGCGATTAGTCTCTTTGTCTGCACCTTGCGTTCCTGCGAGAATGCAGCAAACAAAGTTTAGACTGGCTGTGTGGAGTGATTTACAACATTGCATTAGCACGCGAATGAAAGTATATTTGTGCGCGTGTGACGTGGTGTGTACGTCTCCCCTCCCCTCCCTTCCTTTCACATCCCCTCGCCTTGCCTCTCTTCACCTCACCTCCCCTTCCTACGCCTCCCCTTCCCTCCCATCGCCTCGCCTTCAATCGCCTTACTTCCCCTCCCCTTCCCTCGTCCCACTCCCCTTCACCTCCCCCTCTGGGTCCCCCTCCCTCTCCCTTCGGGTCCCCCTCTCTCATCTCCCCTCACCTCCTCACGTCTCCCATTGTCATGTCACCCAACAATTTGTCTCCCCTTCGATCCCTTTGCCTAGTCTCGTCTCTTCCTTTCCTCAGAAATAAAAATCTCAATTTGTAGTAACACCACGACCAAGAGATAAATCCCAGCTCACCTTGATATAAATCTTCATTCTCGGGTCAAGGTACAGTATTGCTGTATACGCCCTGAATGACTTCCTTTCTGGCATCACACTGAGGAAAACACGCGCTAAATTGTTACTAAATTCTCAGCATTCAACCTATTTTCAAACATTCCATGATTTCTGCTCTTACTGACGCACAGCGACAGACAACGAGCACAAACAAAGCTAAAAAATATTTAGTGTTACTTCAACAAACGTCGATTTAACAAATGGGTATACGCAATAAGGAAAAGTGTGATACTTGACACAAAAACTTGCGTTTGACGATTATTGTTGGATCAACAATGTTTCAATAAGAAACTGAAAAAGTTGGTATCATGCTTTGACAAATGGGAGTTCGCTTTAAATCATATGGAGGGGTGTTTCTCTGAAAACGTGTTTACCTACGAGTGGTCATTAGGAAATATTGAAAGAAGGAGAAAGGGGGTCTTAAAATGTGAGACTGGAAATACTTTTCTAAGTATTAAATACTTTACAAAACCAGCTTATGTGAAAAGACTGTATTCCTTCAACATTGGACAGTTCTTCTCTTACCCATCACCGTCACTGTAGGAATCGTTAGCATATGCGTCGGCCATCATTATATCATCAGAATCTGACGTCATCTGCAAGGGGAAAGAATTTTTAACATTATGGTCATTGCTTTGGTATAAAGACGTGAATCACGGCAGAGGAAAGGTGTTGATCAAAAAGTAATGAGAATAAAGACCTATACAACGATTTATCTTAAAATACAAGTAAATCAAAGGGCTTTCGCACAGTGAATTTCAATTTTAGTTTTCAAAGTATTGATGACTGGACATCTTTTATATGTCGTTAGTGTGATGGGGTTGCGAATGTTTACAGACAGCGTGTTGTGTTGTTTCAATAAAGCGCGTTCGCACGTTCACACTGAAACATTTCAGATGCAAAGTGGGTTCAACGTATAAGCGCAACCAGTTTTTGAAACGCAAAATTCTCTCCAATAATGAGCCCAGTCCGAAAATAAGCCCAAAAAAGTGCTTCCGAATTTTACGATATATTTAAAAAATAATAATGATTAATACATTGTGTAGTCATTTTAATATATAAACATCAAGAATCTAGCAAATATTAACTTACGTCAAGTTCGGATTCTCCGTTGTCTAGCAGCTTGAGATTGTAACATATTACAAGCGTACCTGAAGTGGGAAATACCAGCAAGTTTCAGGGTCTAAATACAAATTACCAGTGCCACGTGCTACACACTCCAGATGCAACAACATATATCAAACGAAGTCTTAGCGTAAGATAGGTTTTGAAGGGGCGGAGCTGCTGAGCACACCACCTTTTTAATATGACTTACCTTTGGTTTTTATCTTGTCGAACTGCTGGAATATGGCCGACTCGGTCTTGAAAGGCGAATACTTCAAGATTAGATTTAGCTCGACTTGGTGCTGGAGAAAAACAAAAACCCATTTAGACGTCACTCAAACCAACAACGACTGCCTTAAACCGGTGGCTTCTAGAGCCAGCATTCCCCTAACGGGTATACAATATTCAATTCATTACTTCAAGAATGCTTCAAAGAACACCTGTTATCTAAAAAATAAGCGTCAAATTTTGGGAACCTTGCCCTGCATTTTAGATACTGAATAGGCGGACACTACAAAATGAAAAGTAACTTAGCCGGGATGCGAGTGTAAATGTGACTAAAAACAAGTACAAAAATAGTTTGTTTTCCTGGAAATTCTAACTGTGCCCCAACTAGAAAGGCACGTGTTTAGACTGCACCCATTGTACCTCCTCCCTCTTAGGCTCACCATACTACCCCTTGTACTGAATGTGAACTAAACGACAGTTCACCGGTATTATATACCCTATTATAGGAAATAACCGTTCCACTAAATTAACACCCCATTAAAATAACACTAATGAAACTAACGCGAGTGTAAGGGCAAAATGGAAAGGTTGTAAAGAAATTGGATAGAAGGATATGTATAATAAGTATAGAAGGAGTATAGAAGGAACTGTCTTATAATTTGTGGATTTGTTTTAGTCTTACTCTTAGAATTAGTTTGTTTGCTTTTTCTTTTTCCTGTTTTTACTTCATGTCACTCCCACTGTAATTTTGATTTATCTTATAGTTATTCTGAGGAGGTTAAAGCCTTTGTATGCCTTAGAGTTACTATTTGGGCTTCCTCGCCACTTATTACTTTTGTATTTTTATATTATGTCAGTTGTATGTTAATTGTGGCAAATAAAAAATGTCAAAAGTCAAATATCCCCCCCGTTAATAAAGGAAATAATGAAATTCCACAATTTTACTGTTGAGGAATAGGCCATTTCCGAATTATGCTCCAGTACGTGTGAACAAAGTCCTCAAGTCGAGGCTTGGTTCTCAAATAATAGCAAATGTATGAGAGATAGGAACCAAGCCTCAACTTCAAGCTTTTGTTCGCGGGTACTGGAGTGTAATTCGGAAATGGGTTATTCATGACACAAGTTTGTCGACTTACTTTCTCCAACTCTCTTTTATGTTTCGCTAACGGTTTCTTGGTTTTGGTGTCCCACGACGGGATGGGGACTACGACCTCTTCAATACCCTCTCGCTCGTGGAACGTCCGCGATAAGAACAATATGCTCATGGTGCTTGCCCTGTAAGATATACATGTGTTGGCATTTCTAGTCTTGCTTAACCCTCGGACAGCCAAGATATTTTCAGTAACAAATTAACCTGGAGGAGGGGGGTCATTTGGATCCCTCCCCTATGATTTTCAAACGGTTACAGATAAAGACTATATTTGACATGCATATAGTTTACACCTAGCTAATCAGTTTCCTTGATAACAGTTACGTGTTGATTAGTTACTGTTGCCATGGTAGCAGCCAATGTAAACTACAACGGCGGCCATCTTGGTTTTTCAATTAATGCATTTTTTCAAAATTTCTTCATAACAAGTTAAAACAATTAAAACCATACTTTTGCAAGTCCATAAAAACCTTAAACCATTTGTTTTACCAAAAATCCCGATTTTCTAAGGCAAGATTTAATTTGAATAATTTATTCTGCATAAATTACAGATGCTGACGTCATCTTATTATTGTTAAACGATGTACTATCTATTAGGCTACAACCACCACAATTTCATGCCAACTGCTCTAATGGCAAAAAGTTGAGGTCCAAAAACCTTAATGGGGTTTAAAATGACACCCCCCCCCCCTTGGCCGTTCGAGGGTTCAACGAGAAAATTCTCAACTAAAATAAATAAATAAACAAAGAAAAAGTAATATCTTAGTAATTACTTTCAAACGTATTTTATAAATGCTTAGTTTCTCTTGAGTGTTTGGTTTCGAGTTGAATTTCGCGCGACAGAATATGTCAGGGCGCATTCAAGCGGAGTATTGCAAGTTGCGGAGCTGTTATAAGAAATGTTCACTCCACCAAGGCTGAATGACAACTGAAGGCGTACTTTAAAGTACAAACAATGCTGGAATGTATACTCACTTCTTGGTAAAAAGAATCATGTCTTTTCCTATTCGCATAGTGCCACTGTGAAACAAAACAAGGATAGTGAGTTTATAGTTCACTCTAAAGCTGACTTAACGCGATTTAAAACGAACTGTTTCGTTCGAAATTTTTTTGTCTCTCGCCTAGCCCCAAGTGATGTTTGATTAACAGTCCAAAAGTTCACCAGTTTAGAGAGTTTACACCACTGCATCTAAACTGTTTGTCACACAACAAACTGATTCGCCACTCCATAAACTACAAAAGGGCTGGGACCCGTCCACCCAAACGATCCCAGAAAGCAATGCTGCAAATGATAATTTGGCACGAAAGAACGAAACAATCATTAGCCTGTACGAATTGTGATGTGACTCACATAATACCTTTCCTAATTCCATTGTTTATTAGACGAGACAAAGTAACGCGTATTACGCCGAAACAAAAGCTTGCGAAACACTCCTGATGAACACATTGTGCAAAACACTTGTTGGAGCACTACTTTCTGGGATCACTTGGGTGGACGGGTCCCAGTCCTTTTGTAGTTTCTGCTAATATGGGACACAATGTGGCCACACCCAGACTTGGCGCCCGTGCCCCGTGAAATCCTGGTACTGATAGAATCACATTGAGACAAGTCTCCAGTCCGTGCGCGGTGCTGTCTTCCTAATACTCAACAACTTCAAGTGAACAAATGTCCCCCCCCCTGCGTTCTCCAACTATATTTGGATACGTAGACACGTGCATATTACTCATGCGCGAACAAACCTTCATCAACGACACCTAACGCTAAATAACAAAAAATAGAAAATAGAAAAAAACAACTTTAACAATAGCAAGTAACAGAAACTACTTCGAAGTGTCCTGATTCGTGGGCTATTTTAAGAGCAGTCTTAGGTCACCGTTGGTCGCCCAACACATTCCCTTTTTTATAGCATGACATTTTTGCGAAAGTTTGATTTTGAGGATTTGAAAATTTAGGGAATTTGTGGGATTTAATTCTTGTAATTTGGAAGGATCGGTTTTACCCCAAGTGAACAAATTTGTGCGATTCTAGCGAAAATTGCAAAAAAGTGCTGCGAATAGAAAATACACTGATATGTTACAACAGTCTAAACTTCTGGAATTCTTAGCATTTTTAAAAAGTTGTGTTACTGAAAGTTGCTGAACTACTGTTGTTGAATAAATGCAGAATCACACAAGCAACAATTAACTGGAAAAATAGCTGCGAATTTTTTATTCTGTGCGAGTATTTTCTTGGCTAGATCTCCAAAAACAACCACAAAAATTAAATCCCGCGGAATTAAATCCCCAAAAGTTGAACCCCGCAAAAAATTATATCCCGAAAAATTAAATCCTGCAAGAATGTCATACCGTACGGTTGGCGAGGTCTACTTACGATTTCAATCCATTGCCATACTGGCCAATCATGTTGGAATCAAACTGTCTCTTGGCCGAACGTCCAAACTGAATAATATTAGCCACCTCCGCTGTAAAGAACATGACAAACAAATGAGAGATGTACAACCAGTTGCTGGAGTTCGTAAACAAGACAAATATCACTTTTCTTACTCAGCTGAAACGCAACAGAAAAACACATTAAAACCAATCCAATTTCTGAAAGTTGCATGATGATGGCTAACCGAAAGGACAAAAAGAACGAAGAAAATTCACAATGCGATTTCACTATATATTTATGGCAATGGCATATGGCATAGGGACTTCAAGAAAACTGAAATGAATCAATCTTGAGGCTGGGACGAAATTTCAAACCGTTGTTCATTTACCTTGCCTTCGAAAGTTTTTCTTGACCTTCGAAGCTTCGTTTTCATCGTGAATTGTTGTAGTTATAAGAAAACACACTATTTTCAAATAAATATTTCGATAGATGGACTAATCACACAGTAAAATTCTCTGTTCCGATTAGTCGAGAGGAGTGCAGTTCATTTGAAATTAGGTGCAGATTTTTGAAATTGAGTGCAGAAAAGTGAAATTGAACGCTGATTGGCTGTCTTTTAGTGTAAAAATATCCCACAACATCGAAGTTCACGCAAGAAACGTGCTAGACCGAGAAACGTGCTAGAAATTGGCTTAAAATCTTTTGAACCACCAGCAATCGTTTTGAAACTCAGCAAGTAAATAAAAAAATATGTAGTTGAAGATTGTGTCTTGTTTTGTGCTTCACGAGTTTCTGCTCCTTTGCACCCTTGACCACATGCGAAATACATTTTCACTGAAGTTTTCATTGATTACCATACATAGAAAAGAAGGTTCAAAGATTCGAAGGTTCGTTCGAAACACTCAACGAACCGTCCAAGTTTTTATTGGACTTCGACCCGACCCTAATCGTTTTACAACTACTGCACGTGTCTCTGATTGTGCAGGTGCAATTCTCTGCTTATATTGTTTATGCCACATTTTTTTAAAAAACGAATATTTGCAACTCTACGAAAGTACTTCGGTCTACACGTTTATCTTCTTCTCCGAAACAGATCATCTCCCCCATTCATGGGGCGATAACAAGCACCGTACAAACACAAACTTAGGGCGCTTTCCATTTGTCGGGTCTGGTCAGTCTGGCAAGTCAGTTCAGTGCCCTATGTTTCTACCCCATTCCATTTGCTTGGGCCGGCCAGACCGGCCAAATCCGACAAATGGAAAGCGCCCTTATATTCGCATCTTGTGTTTCATGTACTGAAATATTGTTGTGTGTGTAGATCGACAAAAGTATACTTACATGGATCCATGCCATCGCCATCATCAAGAAAACACAGCAAGTTTTTACCACGCACAGATTCGTCAGGAACTGTTGACAAGATCCACAGTTAACACCGGTTCCGAGTAGGGTCACTTGCGACTGATTTTTCCGCTGCGGTAAGCAAACAACACTAACGAAGCTAGCCAACTACAAGAATACATGCAAACTGGTTTTTCAACTGGTTTTTTCTTGCACCGACTGCGTCGCATCGTTTACGAGACTGCTACTTGTTGACTTTACTGCAATTGTATTACATATTCGGCATTACAAATCTTAAACAAAATTCGCGTGGCACGTAAACGGTTTGCGATGGGCTGTTTGCGATCCAACGCAAATTGTTTACGATGATGAAAATACAATCACAGTTTGCTTCCGACGTGTCCCCTCCAATAGTAATCCCACTGAATATAATCCCCCCGAAAATAAGTCCAAGAACAAGGCTTTTGAACGAAAATAAACCCTCGGCTTATTATCTGGTCCCAGTTGTCCAAAAACTGGATAACTCTTATCCACTAGATAAATCGCTATCCAGCGAATAAAAATTTGAACACTGTGTAATGTGTAGATGGCACTTAAATCTACTGCATAACTCTTATACACTGTGCTACGTGTGGATAGTACTTTTATCGCAGGATAGCTCTTCTCCGCTGTATAATGTGTGGATAGCACTTTCTGATCCGCTGGATATAGCTATTATCCACTGTGTAATGTACGGAGAGCACTTTTATCCGCTGGATAGCTCTTATCCACTGTGTAATGTGCGGAGAGCACTTTAATCCGCTGGATAGCTCTTATCCACTGTGTAATGTGCGGAGAGCACTTTAATCCGCTGGATAGCTCTTATCCACTGTATAATGTGTGGATAGCACTTTCTGATCCGCTGGATAGCTCTTATCCACTGTGTAATGTGTGGACAGCACTTTTATCCGCTGGATAGCTCTTATCCACAGTGTAATGTTTGGATAGCACTTTTATCCGCTGGATAGATCTTATCCACTGTGTAATGTGCAGAGAGCACTTTTATCCGCTGGATATAGCTATTGTCCACTGTGTAATGTGTGGACAGCACTTTTATATGCTGGATAGCTCTTATCCACTGTGTAATGTGCAGAGAGCACTTTTATCCGCTGGATAGCTATTATCCACTGTGTAATGTGCGGACAGCACTTTCATATGCTGGATAGCTCTTATCCACTGCGTAATGTGCTGACAGCACTTTTATCCGTTGGATAGCTCTTATCCACTGCGTAATGTGCGGACAGCACTTTTATCCGTTGGATAGCTCTTATCCACTGTGTAATGTGCGGACAGCACTTTCATATGCTGGATAGCTCTTATCCACTGTGTAATGTGCGGAGAGCACTTTTATCCGCTGGATAGCTCTTATCCACTGCGTATAAATGTGTGGATAGCACTTATATCCGCTGGATAGCTCTTATCCACTGTGTAATGTGCAGAGAGCACTTTTATCCGCTGGATGACTCTTACCCACTGTGTAATGTGTGGAGAGCACTTTTATCCGCTGGATAGCTCTTATGCACTGTGTAATGTGTGGATAGCTCTTATATCTGCAGATAACCTTATCCACCATGCAGATATGTTTATCCACTTTGAACAATCAGGGCCTTAAGTCTACAATATCTGCCCACTAGAGAGTGTGTCGATTGCAAATTGAGTAATTCTGAATAAATGTTGCTTTCAAAAGTGGGATGGGGTGTCGCTTTAATAGTCTGCAATGCTACGCATGTCGAGATATTAATATGACAGTGGATAAAATGTTGGGTACTCGCAAAATCTTGTATTAACTACTACTGACCAGCCGTGTCCTAGCACTGTGCTAAAGGTGGTATCCCCACATGCGCAATAAGGTGCATGTGGCCTGGGGGCACCTATTCTGACCCTGCCCCAAATCTGAGCTTCAGTTACAAAGAGCAATGAGAGCAAATAATAACTACTCTGCATCAAACTGATTGTCAATAACTATAGTATTAAAATAAACCTATTTCATTATTATGTCACAACTTGTCTACATTTTCCAGCGTAGGCCAAGAGATAGAGAAATCCTATACACCGTATGGCATAAAACGGCCTAAGTAAAGGAAGGAAAACGCAGTTTCTTCGCATTTATGTTTATTTTAAAAATAAAATTTCAAACTGTTCGTTTGTTCTTGCAATTTCGA
Source organism: Epizoanthus illoricatus (assembly GCA_026546655.1). Taxonomy (NCBI): domain Eukaryota; kingdom Metazoa; phylum Cnidaria; class Anthozoa; order Zoantharia; family Epizoanthidae; genus Epizoanthus; species Epizoanthus illoricatus. The sequence goes on from JANVCK010293707.1 coordinate 10,211, forward strand.
AATTGGGGCAGAAAATGATGTACACAAACTGCACTTGAGACACCTGCGATCCTTCAAATGTTTTATTGAGATTGGTATAACATTACAACAATGAAGTTAAGTCCAGCTATATTTCCTGTTATCGACTAATCTGTGACATCATAGTGATGTTACGGTTTACAAATGTACAACAGGATTCCCTTATCCCTTCCTACTGGGGTAGAAAAGAGACTGCTTGTAGTACGAGGAGTACGTCATTTTCAGTTGTAGTAAGATCTAAAGAGGTATGAGTAAGTATTATACAAGTTACTTAGTTCTGACGGTATATCGCAGAGGGTATTGGAATAACTAAAAGCAGTGTATTAATTATGTTAATTCTCATGGTCATTCGTTAGAGTACAAGAGGCCGCGGTATTCTGGAAATAATGGTTATTAGTCGCAAGAGGTTGATAGACCACAAATTTCACGTGCTAGATGATCCAATACGCAACAGAGTACTGCACATCAAAGATGTCGCACTGTTCTATTAGATGTTATTATATTTCAAAATCTCCCTTGCGTAGTAGACAAACTAGTGTACCCATCAATGTAAATCCCAAGGGGTGAAGACTGGGGCAATGGACGGTAATTTGACCAAAATCATAAATAATTACTGGGGCTGGGTATGAATTTGGGATATTTATTCAATAATAATTTGATTGGTTTGCAGCGACTTGAGTGGTTGGTGTAGTGTTAGGATTCGGGGTTACAGAGGCAGCGTCCCGGGTTCAAGCCTCGGCTACTGCTCGAGTTTTTTTCTCTTTTAAGGTGAACATATTTTTAAGTGTGAGAGGATCCTTCTGGTTCATCTCATCTAGTGCTAACCTGTTGTTTTTGTGAGTGGTACAATAAACAACGGATGAAAAAGCCAACAGAATGCATGACCTACTAAGTCTAGTCACTAGTCCCAGGCTCTCTTCAACTACTGTTTCCAGACACTAGTTCCTAGGCTTTCTAGCAGACGTCAAATAGCGCCGCCCGCGGGACACATCGTTATGTCAAATTCCCTACCCACAGGGCAAGGGAAAATGTCATATTCCAGCCCGGCATTACCCGGTATCAAAGGACTAAGGTTTCCATTCTACAACATCCATTTCAGGTCACCGAGTCTCATGCTTCTAGTTCCTTCTCACGAATTTATCACGCCGCCCACACTGACAAATTGCGGACTCATTGCAAATGTTTTATTTATAGACTGTAAATTAGTTCATTGATGTGTACACAACTGATACAATGCCCGTTACTGCAGTAGTTTACGCTGGTTCCTTACCATCCTTGGAGAATGTTCTCTCCCGACGGACTGACCCTCAGTCTCCAAGGATCATTTCTTAGGCGTCTGCCAAACATCCAAAGAGAACATACGCCATTTCACATACCGCAATCGCCGAATAGCTTGTGTTATCAGTTATACAATTCTTTCGTGCAATGCAATCATGATAATCCTTCCGTACACCTCAAACGCCGCAAGGCGACCCACTTGAGCGCAACACTCCCATATGACATAAAAAGTCTCTTGGATGGCTCAAATGGTCCTCGCCCAAAGCGCAGCGCCGTTGTAACCCGTTAATTTAGTTACTTTAAAGTTTGTTTTTTTAGTTAACGCTGTACTTACAGCGTGATGTAATAATACTGGTTAAGCCGGGCTTATTCTTTAGCTCGCCGGCTGCAATAGAAGACAACTCGCTTAGTTGCAAGACCAAGACCGTACCATCTTTAATGAGCAACTCACATTGATGTTCACAGCTTCAAGATCAACTCTGGACTCCTGACTATGACTTACTCAATAATATATATCTCGAATTACCGATCAACAAAGAACAATGTGATGTTTGATTTTGTCAACATGGACCTTAATTGATAATCCATTAACCTTGGTTCTACTATTTTTGTAACCACTTAATATAACTACCCCTTAAACCTTGTATTTATTGCTTCCTGTGGAATGGATGGATAAACGTGATATTTATCCTTGTTCTCAAGGGTTCTGTTTATCCTGGCTGCTAATATCTTCTACTGGAATATGTGTTCCCTTCCGTAAATGTACCTTCTCCTTAAGCTTACTTATTAGCACTTAACTCAGTGACAGTCACAATTAATAAATGCAAAATACGTTTGATAATTCAGTGTAGCGGAATAGCTTGAAATCACTGTTTAACTTGAATTCAATCACAATCTCACCAAAAATACTAATGGTTTTCCGCTTAAATACGCTTCTAGAACATTATATCTGCCACATTTTGCTAATCCCTCTTGTATTTCCTATATCATATATAGTTCTGTAGACATGTTGTCCACAGAGTTCTTAACGAGTTTCCTGTTGTTCATACTTTAAGAAAGTTCCAAAAAGAATATTTATTTAGCAAACTCTTTGCACAATCTTATAGTGTGACTGTCAATCCTTTACTAACTTACAAATAAAGTTCAAAAACCTGTTGCATAACAGCGATAACAAATATAAATAAAGTTGTACAACGAGACAAATCTACAAATGGCCTAGGACCCCGTTTAGTACACTAAACGGCAGTAATTTGAAGGAAAAATCAAATAAAAATACGCTAGATCTGTCCTCTATTCTTCGGTTGAAGACGGCAACAAAAGAGAATGACCTTACTCGTGTTGGTCCAGTATTCAACAGAGGATATTAAAGTAATTTAAGACACAATATCTACTCTATTATATTTTTGTTTGCAGTGGAGTGATCGTCCAGGTTAGTGTAGTACTGAGAAGGACTGTTGTTGGTGACTGACGTTTCGACGTTTCGTTTCTATTACATTTGCCTAGTCTTTAAACTTGCAAAACAAGAGAAATAGTCACCTGTGTTTAGCATCGTATAAGACATGGACACCGTAGCAAAACAAAGGTCGCTGGGGACTATTCTCAACCAGTGACACAGAATCGTGAAGAAAGTTGTCTGTTACAAATGAAGTTCCTGGTATATACATACACGCGACAACTTACTAGTACGACAAAACTGAGAGCAACAAAGAGCAATTGAACCAACTGGCAATTACTGTGCAGTTTTGATCATAAAACTGTAATCTTGATTGTCTTTAAAAATGCAGAGCCAAACTGATAAGGAATATACAGGGTACACTAACTAGGAGTATTCGAATTATCCCCAGATGATTTTTGTGCACATTTTGCCCAAATGAACACCTTCATGGTTTCCAGCATGTTGCCAACCGTAGAAATAGCGCGGGAGCTAGTCAACCTGAATTCTAAGAATAAAACCGCCATTTTGGCGTATGCCAATAAACACACTGAAGTTCATCGATGCCGCTCAAGAACTACGAGTCATTTTCAATTTAATAGCTTGGCTGTTATATATCGCAAAGCTGAACAAAAGTGGTATTTTTCCAGCAAACTTATAGCTGACTCTGCAAAAATAAGAAACAACAAATAGCCAGAAATTTAGGAAAATTGAGGAAAAATTCATATTTGTTGGGTGTAATTGTAAATATTGATTAACGAGTTTCGTGTACTCTGTACAAACATAGTTCAGTACTAAAATTATTAGGATTCTTAATTGTTGAAATAATTTCTTTATAATGATCTTAAGAAATGATAGTTAAACAATTTACATGTAGGTGTGTTCCCATATCACTGAAGTCAGATTTAAGAAAAGTATTAACCCTTAAACGTATAAGCCTAAAATCATAACACGAACGTTCAAGGGGGGGGGGGGGGAGTGAAATGGTTCAGAATTTGGCATGCAAGTAGTCCAGTCTTTACAAATTAATTTCCATGGTAACAGTTATCAGTTAATTACTGTTGCTACGGTAACAGCCGTTCCAAAACATGTCCGCCATTTTTTCCGCCATCTTGGATTTTTCAATTTTTGGATAATTTTCAGCAAAACTGTTGAAAACAGGTAGAAAACATTTTTTGTGGGTAAAAACCACAAAATAAATGGTAAAAACTACAAAAATCTGAATGTAAATACATTTTTCCAGAAAAATTGGCATTTCTGAACGTAAAGCCTAGTTTGCATAACGTGTATTTATTTATTTATAATGATCTCCCAAAACTGTTCAAGTCCTTTTCTCTTCTCAACGTTCTGGCTTCC
>JANVCK010293818.1:0-14294 GCA_026546655.1 Epizoanthus illoricatus
GGTTTGGACTAGCTTGCCTTTGGTGCCTTCTTATTGTGGCATAGAAACTTGGAAATAAAACTATATCATATACAGAATAGAAGACTAAAATAATTAAAGCTTCCTGCAATAGAAACTGATCAAATCACTAAAACGCTCAGCTCTCTAAATATCTCACAATCCTGAGTCATACTGAAAGCTGCTATGCGCTCCTTTATATCTACATGTAGCTCTACATATTTCCCGAAGATGGCCTCGTGACAACAAACTGTGAAGGTCAAATGACGTCACTTCCAATATTTACTACCGCATGACAGGATTTATCATCATTTTAACACCTCGCATTAAAAATTGAAAATACTTTCCTCGTTATATCTCAAAAACAAAAAAATATATGAATTTAGAATCTTCGAAATTTGAAAGACAATAAAACTGCCCAGAACAAAATTGTCGTGCCTGGCTTCAGCACGACAAAATAACTGTATATATGTAATATGTACTGATACATGTATAATGATGTACGAATGAAACAACTTGATATTGTGCACGTGGTGTAAGTGTCACTGAGTCAGGGTCTGACCTTTAAAATTTGCATGATCCTATTCAGTCGTGATATCACAATCAGCATGTGACGCTCATCAAAAGCCTGCAAAAAAGGGATATACATAATTATATATATTGTGGATGTCACTTGCTCACTAAGTGTGATAAAGAAACACATGCATACATGTACTGGTAACAGAAAAAAGTATAGAATGATATATTGTTTGTTTGTCTGCATTTCAGACCCACAATTCTTTGCAAGTAATCTATTTTAAACTGTGCAATCATGTATATCATTTATTTTTTTGATAGCTTTGTCAGTTCTTCATTCAGAAATTAAATAAAACATGCAGAAAGTGTCGAGAGCACGAACAGACTCACTTTTTGAGTGTTCTTGCCGCTTCTTAAGTGCTTTATTACTGAACAGAGAACTGTCAAAGCTGTTCTACTTGTTTTATACTATAGAACTTCTCAACTTTACAAGTACAAAATTACTTTTTTGATAAAATTAAGATATCAAGCCATTCTTACGATATCAAGCCATGTTTACAGACCAATGGCACCCAATTCCCCAAAAACTTATTCCAAAAAACTTGCATTTATTAAGGAATAAAAGCCAGTTTCGTTTACAGACACCAGGAAAATAAAATTTAAGGACTTTTTAAGAACTTGTGAAGGTTTTTACAAAATTCATGCAGTTTTGAGCACAGGTAGACTCTAATCAGTAATACTGCATATATCGAATATTTGTATTTAAGAGACTTTGTGTAGAATACATTGACATTTAGGAAAATAGTCGAATAATTATAAATGTAATAAGCACTGTTGTTGGTCCCACTTATCTCCCTGTGGATTTTGGAGCCATTGTACATGTAACCGATATTTCTCGAGATATTGATGTACTTCAGTCACATCGTGACTAATTTAAGGTATAGTATATATACATACTAATAATACATGCCACCAACAGAGAACTTTGCCATAGTAAGGCCTGATCTCCCAGCAAGTTCGATTAAAAGACCCTCACTCACAGGGAGTGCTGCTATTTCACTTACAGGAGAACAGACTTTGAATACACACTGTTCTTGTATATTTATTGCTCAAACGGGACTACCAAATAAAACTATTCTCAATGATAAAGGATACTGTGTTACAGTAAGTTGCATTGACATCCAAATATCACGTTTGCGATAAAATATCCCTTTGGTTTAGCTCACACAAGACGGTGAACAGTACTTTGGCAGGCTGTTCCTTCAGCAACACTCAGCGATCTGTGTCCTCTGGTGCATAATTTAGGCCAATTTCCTTGATCACGTAGTGGTAAATCCTGCATCAATGTTGAGTCCGTGAAAGCAGGCGTGAAAAGGCAGCAAGTTAAACTACAAAGATAACTTACCACCACGTGGGGGTGGCTAGGAGTACTAAGGGCCGAGGCCCTCTGAACTGTAACGATTTTAATCCATAACATTTCCAGCCATTAAATATCTGAGGGGTATTTACAGCAACAAAACATAACTGTCTCTCAATGTTCAGCCTTGTCCTCATTAGCCAGTAGTAGCACGAGCTTACTTATTGGCCTTTGGAGAAGTCCCATCGATGTCCAAAGAACTGCTGCTCCTTATCTGGCCCATCTCTTGAATGGTATCTCACAGTTCCCATACCATGCCAACAAAGTTGGTGCCGTTGTCATGTCATATTTCTTTTACTGGTCCGCATCTTGTAATGAAGCGTCGTAATGCCAGGATGAACATGTGTGTCTCAAATGAGCTAGAGACCTCAATGTGCATGGCTCTAATCACTAAGCAAGTAAAGAGAACTCCGTATCTCTTGACTTCATTACAGCCATTCTTCAAGATGAAAGGACCGAAATAGTTAACTCCTGTAAAGGTGAAAGGCGGTCATCGGTGCTGGCACGACTCTAGCCGTAGGAAGATCCTCCATCTTCTGCTCACCCTTTGTACCATGATGGCAACGACAGAAGATGCACTTTGCGATAACTGAACATACGGTAGTGTTAGCACTCACAATCCAATACTTTTGGCATAGCATTGCAATGACATGGTCAGCTTGGCGTATTAAAAGCGTGGTAACATGACTTTTGCTCGGCAGAATAAAGGTTGTTTCACATCATCAGGCAAGTCTGCACGTTGCAATCACCCTCCAACTCTTAAAATTCCACGATCGAAGTAGGGATCAAGATGGTAGATGCTACTGCTAGTGTTCTTAATGCAGGCTTTCGTCCATTTCAGCAACTGTCAATCACTGAGTTTTTCTTCTTTGTCTCTTGAGTGCCGATGTCTCTTAAGCAAATGCTGTGTGCAAACTGGATGATGGCATGCTCAGCCTCTTCAAGCTCCTGTACACTCAATGGGGAGCAGTAGACAAACATTCCTTCAAACTCCTTGATATCATCTTGTGAGTTCAGTGAACGTGCGCTAGCCCTTCGCTGTTTACTATTCTGGCATCATTTTTGGAGTACTAGTTTCACACAGAGAAACACAGCTATAGCTTTATGAAGGTGGTGCCAGTCTCGATTAACTTGTTAGTGGCGTCAACATCCACTTGGGCTATGGTTGCACTGCTTGCTACTAACTTCTTGACCTCAGGGTCATCGTCTGGAACTTGGCCCATCACAAATGGTTGTTCCGGCCACTGATCTTCATTCTTCCAAAGAAAAGCTGGGGTCTCAAACCATTTCTTGCATTCTAGAAGTGCAGGACCATCCATTCCTCTAGATGCATCATCTGCCCGATTATTGACAGTGTCTACATACCTCCTCCTGGTCTATACTGGAATGATCATGAATCAATTGTGATTAATTGGTGACAAACACATGGTATCTCTGTTGGTCATTGAGGATATAGCAAAGTACAGGAGTGGATTTAGTGTGGTATCTAACTTCCGTTGGAACACTCAGCTCCTTCTCTAGCGGATGTCCAACTCGAATAGTGACTGCGGCAGCTGTAAGCTCAAGATGCAGTATTGTGATGGCCTTTATGGGCACCAAGCAAGCCTTGCCCACCAGGAGAGAACAGTGGATACAGCCTTTGTCATTGGCCAGATGGAGGTATGCAGTGGCTCTGTCACCATAAGAGCTAGCATCTGAGAAGATGTGGATCTCTCTCGACGTCACTGTTCCAAATCCTGGTGGCTTGATACAGCGGTTTACCTTCAATTGCTCGAGTAATGGCAGCTCGCTTCATCTCTTAGCCAATTAAATCTTCTGTTCTTCTGGAAGTTCGTCATCCCAAGTGATGTTCTTGTCACAACACAAGTCCTGCAAAAATTTCTTTACCGGAAGTGTAAAGGGAGCTACAAGGCCCAGTGGGTCATACACAGATGAAACTACTGATAGTGTGCCCCTTTGTGTTGGCAGTTTATTGCTGATCACACTGTGAAACCCTAAATCATCAGATTCCACGCACCATTGGACACCAAGAGCTCATTCTATCTAGGCAATCGTAGTCCAAATTGATAGTCTTGGTTTCCTTCGATCTTTCTTCCACTAGGATAGCATCCAGTACTGTACAACAGTTTGATGTGAATTTGGTGAGATAAAAGCCTCCGTTTGCACATGCTTCATGTAGTCCTTGTACTACCTTGACTGTAGTAGCTTCAGCTTGCATAGATCATAGGCAGTCATCTTTGTAGAAGATGTGTTGTATCCTGTCAGTTATGTTGTCTTCGGCCACTTGCCTTAGTGCAAAATGGGCACAGCTAGGCGATGAAGTTGCTCCGAATAGATGCATGTTCATCTGGTACTCGCATATTTTGTCTTCCAAGTCTGGAACTTGGACCTGAAAAAACATAGCCGCTATATCAGCCATGATGGCGATTGGCTCTTCTCTGAAGCTACTGAACACTCCCACCAGTGAACTAGTAAGATCTTGTCCTTGGATCAACTGTTCATTCAATGATGTACCTCCGAAACGTGCACTACAATAAAAAACTATGCATATTTTCTCCAGCTTTCTCGAGTGGTACACCCCATGGTGTGGAATGTACCATATCTTCCCAGTCTCGGTGACCAGATTCTCTTCTGGTAATCATTGAGTATAACCTTTAGTGTGATGACATCATTAATAAAGTTAGACCACAATGCGTTGCATCTTTGTTTTCTACCAATTTGCCCATTTAAAGGCTTGTTCTCTGCAACGTTTGGCACTTCAAACGGAAGCGGTAGTTCATAGTGACCATCTATGTACCGGATATCATCCTTGGCCATTGTCAGAAACCGTTTGTCCTCCTGGGAGTACCCTCGCTCGTCTGGACCGGCCTTGTGATATTAAAGTCCATTTCGAACATACTCTGAATAGACTGCAACAGTGAAACGTCCTTGACTGACTTCACCTCTCTGACTGTAATTATATGGCTACTGTAATTATGCAACTGGGACTGAGACTATTTCTCACATGCAGGGGTCTGCTTAGTCCAACCGTGACGTATGCACATTGCATAAGGACCTTTGTTTCCACTTGGGACCAGCTCCAATGGTTCCAGTGCTGCTGGACAGTTGCTACTGATTAGTAGGCTGACTTCTATGTCAGATCTGAAAGCAGGAATCTTTTTTGCAACTTCAATGAGATCGATGTTTCCATTGGCTGACAGCTTTCGGAGTAGGAATCTGTTGTTCATTCACTGGTATCTTACACTGAGTGTAGACTGCAGGTATTTCTAGTGGATTGTTTCTTTCAATGTCCACCTGTCCACACACTGTTCGTGCTAGTCCTTTGCACCCACCTATTCTCTCAAACTTTCCATATCAAAACATCCTTCACTTCTACTGTTTGCAGGCAACCCTTTATCTTTTCTTTCACGGGAAGGATTGCATGTAGAATGACAATGTTCTCTGCCTCTGTTGCTGTACATGACAATTCTGGCAGGTTATCGCAACTATTGATCACCTTTGCACTGTCATGCAGTGCTGATGGGTGTGGTTTCTGGCATTTGTTGCATGTTTGTTTTCTGGTGCATCCTTTCGAAAAATGATTTTGACCCTAACACGCAAAGCACATTCACTTTTCTTTGTGAAACTCCTTTTTCTCTTCTATTGAGTTTTTAGCAAACTGTCTGCAATCATCAAGGTCGTGGGGGCGATCACATAATGGACAGAACCTCTGGTTATCGCTGGGCATATCTAGTAAAGACTGGGTAGTCACGCCAGTCACAAAAATGTCAATCAGTTTCAGTCTGTCTTTGCTTTTGGTGGTTTTCAAGTGATCTTCATTCTTACACCGAGCTTCTTTGATAAACACTGGGTCATTTGCAGTGTCAGCAGCTGATTCACTGAATTCTGCCACATTCTCGAACGTGGCTTTTGAGTTCCTCTTCTCATCTTAGTGACCCGGTCTCTCAACTTGTTTTGCAGGCTCAAAAGGAGCTTGGAGACCAATGACTGCATGTTCAGTGCATGATAGAGCACTGGGCCAAGTGATTGATGTTGACCATGGCATGCTTGCATTTGGTCAGAAAGACTGATAAGCGTCGTAGGGCTATGCTGTCGTCATACTTAACAAGTTGCCAGCAAAGGGCCTTATTCAAATACGTTATAGAAACCCTGAAAGGATCGCCGTATTCCTTCTCAAGTATTCTTCTTGCCTCTGTGTAATCACGTTTAGGATCCATAAGCAAATACCCTTCGAGGAGTTCTTTGGGTTCCCGTTCTAGGTGTTGATTTAGATAGTAGAGTCTATCAGCACAAGACAACGTCTTCGCACAATGCCATTATGAATAACAGAATTTCACTCCTTTGCAGCAGCGTCTGTCTCAGCTGAAATTATGACTTGTTTATAGTTAGCAGTTTTACGCAAGTGTGCCACAAGTAACTTCAAGTAATGGTACTGAAGTAACAAGGCAGAACAAAAAAATTTGTTGGATCTGCTGCTCACTGAGGTCTCAATAACAAATTTTCTAGCAACTTGAAATGAAACAAGTCAAACTCTGAAATAAAATTCAGTAAAACGTGAGATGAACTTATTTCTAACGAAGTGCACTGAAACTTAGGCTCAATTTCCAGCTGTTTCTCCGCAGACCTGAGAGCTGGCTGGAAATCCAGCCTAACTGCAACATTGTTTCAGAAAAAATTATTGATCCAGAACATTTGATTTGTTTTGTGATGAGACATGTTGGCGTTTGCATGTCTGGCTTGTGGCTTATGTGAAATCTACAACGGTGAGATTTTTCGTGAATCCGGAAATTTCTTTACTGTCAGGTAAAATAATTATTATAATTCATGTCTTTAAGAATACTACCAGCCACTACATGTGAACGGTGAGATTACATACCGGTACATTTTATTGGACAAACACTTCATAAATATTTTTTTGGACAATTTGCGGTTTGTGGTTTGTATCTCCTATTAATTTGCTGACAACATAATTATAGTTTGTATGTTTACAAGTTTACTGCGATCAAAATAATATTTGATTTGATTTTAATTTTGATTTACATTTACTTAGGCTTCAAGAAATGGTGACTTTTGAAATCAATAAAAATTTAAACATTTCTAAAACTGGATTTATGTATTTCTGACGACATGCATCGAGATTCACTTTCTGAGACTTGTTCTTAATTGTATGCTTTTTATGAATATTTATTGCTCTTGCTTGGCCGTGATGTGATGGTGAAGAACGACTCAGCATGAACTCAGTTGAAATTGAGTTCGATCAGCAATTTACAATCCTGTTGAAGACAAAGATGATTATTGCTAGATTTTTCTGTGGTGTGATTCAGTAAACACTGCCGGTTAGCAGTACAAGAAGTGGCAAATGCCAAATCTGGCCTAACCTAATGTAACTGCCAGCTGGATTATCATTGAGTAGTTGAACAACAAGAAATAGCTACAACTAATTAAAGTTCCTCAACATTCTCTGCCAAACATTGTCAGCCTAACTGTGGTGCACAAAGAAGGAAAAGGTTCTTGGAAGCAGTATAACGACCTCACTATTTTGTGAACAAAGTGTGTGCTTTGGCCTTCAATGTGAGCAGTTTGTTGGACAACTTGGATGTATACGAATAACTATGAGACAAAGTTCTTAAAAATATTTATTGGTTATGCAACTCTCAAAGCATTTCAAATAATTTTATAGGGGATGTACAGTGAAAGGAATTTTAAGAAAGTTTACACAAAGGGTTTCCGAATATAATAAATCTCCTAACCTCGATTTCTGAAAAAGCCCTTGTGATGACTTGAAGCCATGCACACGGCAGGCCTACGACTGACAAAGCTGATGTTTCTGTTGAAGGTTACTAAAAGCATTGATTATCAATGCTTAGTTATCAACACCTTATCAACGTTTTCAAGTTTTCTCAACACTTTCTCAATGCCTCATCAACACTTTCAAACTGTTAATCAACAGTATTGAAATTCGTCAACACTGTTGACAATGGAAAACGGTGTTGACGAAGAAACATGATAAGCCAGGATTTTACAGGGTCACACCTAGATACAGTGGATCCAATCTCGTTCCCATAGCCCACGTTCTTTTAGGCCTGCGATGAGGAATGAAGGGCTCTTGAATAAAGCACGAGCCAGCCATGCACAAACAGCTGCTACTGTAGCAGGCTCACAGACAATCGAAACTCTTCATAAGGTAGTACTGTAAGCAGACCATGGACTGGCTTATGCTTTATCCCAGAGCCCTTCAATCCTCGCCACAGGCCTAAAAGAACACAGGCTCTGGGAATGAGATTGCAGTGTAGATCATTAACAATATATGTTACATAATTCTATAATGAATCTCACCTCTTCCAAGAAAATAGCACGAATCGAATCTAACTCTGTGATGATCTGCTTGAACCAGAGCTCATAGGCTACAAGAGATATATTAATATTAATGCATGTATATTAAAGGAGTCAATAATGTGTGTGTTACATATTGAAAAAAGACACTCTAATTTACTTAAGGTATTAGCACCGGCCAAATGGATTATTTCGAAAAATCGTCATAAATCTGTAACAATTTGTTATCAATGTTTGGCCAAACCCAGTTTTATGCTAAAGGTCTCTAAAAAGAAGTGAGAAAAAATTGTTTTCATATAATTTCCTTATCATTTCCAAAATTTTAGCAAATTTTCAATGATTGACAGCTGCAATTTCACAACGATTTGTCACTACATTTTGGCCCAACCACAACAAACACACACTGAGAAAAATTCGTTTTTACAGATGTCCTTATTTGGCAGTGAGTTCGATTGACGGCAGCCAATTTTTACATGTTATTGCATGGAAGTAGGGCAAAGAACAGAATTATTCCAGGGTGGCATATACATGTAGAACTCATTTATGAAAGCAGATCTATCTGAAAAAGAACTACATGTAACAACAAGCAAGTAAAGCAAGTTTTTGTGATTTCCTTATTTGGAAAGTGACTGTGATTGACAGTTGTCAATCTTCTTTACTTATTGAGCCCAGTGACCAATAATTTGTTACATAAATTACATAAATTCTGCCAATTCACATTTTGTTCATTTGAATTTTCTGATGCAACTCAGTTTAGCTCCAGAAGCTCTTGAAAAAAGTTCATTTTGAGCACTTTTAAACTGTCAAAATCGGTCACATGGCCATTTTCAAGCAATAAGAATGCCCCAAATCCAAAAACTGCTAATTTTCAAGCGCTTATATCTTCTAAACCACAAATACTGTCGTTCTGAAATTTTGTATTTCAGAATCAGGCAGTATGATCTCTAGAAAAAGACTTGTAATAATAACAAAAATACAAGAAAATAAGATTTGACTGGTGTTACATGTTCAGTCAAACCGGAAGTTCTTTTGTGTGCGACATTGCAATGTTGTAGTGCAATATTGGTATTTTGATTAGCAATTTGCTTGGAGCAAGTTGCAAATTCAGTCTGCGAGTTGCTCAGCGAAGCAAATTGCTATTTACATGTGTTGGACTCAATTTTTTTATTCAGGTTTATTTATCAACATGGCTTCGTATATTAATCAAAGTGGAACAACTTCTGTAGCAAAGAGAGAGAAGATAATTGCCTTGTGGTCTTATGGCATGACATTGTTGAAAGTGTATAAGCCTCTCAAAGTCTCATCAACTTGACAACAACAACAATGAACAACAACAGTTGTTTTTACCATAGAACTTTCGTCAAAGAAATGAACAGTATTCAGCTCAACATCAGACATAAATATGATAAATATATTAATCCAGTGTTTTCGCAAGGTTGTCCTGTGTTCGTAATTTCTTGAGACAAACAGAACGTTTCTTTCAAGTACAATCAAAATCCTTCTTCGAGCAACCATTGGCTTTGAACATGCAGACGGATTAGCTGCAGTGCAAATACTATTATTAATAAGGCCCTCCCTGAATTTCCGAGGTAAGAACACTTGTTTTTGATTACTTACATGTACAGTATTTACGATTTCCACTACATCAGAAGTTGAAACTGTGCATTCTTTGTCCCATGGTTTTCCAGGAGAATATGTTTGATCTCGTTGTAATACTCCATTTACATGTACAATATTTGAAATCAGTTATTCGATAAGAAAGGCCCAGAGAAAGGGCTCTTTCAGCAACTTCCTGCTGTTAACAGCCAGAAGGCCACAAAGCAATTGTTTCCTCTCTCTCTCTCTTTGCTACAGAAGTTGTTGCACTTCAAATAATATACAAAGTCCTGAAAATCAAAATTGAACCCAGCACATGGAAATAGCAATTCACTTTGCCAAGCAACTCACAGACTGAATTTACAACTTGCTCCAAGCAAACTGCCAATCAAAATACCAATATTACACCACAATACTGCGACGTCACATGCAAAAGAACTTCTGGTTTGACTGTAACTGGTGCTAGTACCATGTACCTTAAAAACTACAGTACTTCAAAACTTCATGATACACTGTACATATACATAGCATTCAAAATTCAAGACATTTAAAAAAAACTAATTAAATGTATTCATTTACATTTATTGAAATCAGTTGTTCTGACAACCTGACAGTGTAAAACATATCACCACTTTAAATTATAGGTCATGACGGTAAAGGTAAAGAATACGCACCACAATTTATTCTACAAGCTGTGTCAGCCATGCATTTGCTGTGTGTCGGCTGTGTGTCAGCTGTGTGTCAGCTGTGTGTCGGCTGTGTGTTTGTGTACATGTATATGTTAAGTATGTCGGCAGCAAATCAGTGGCATGTCACCCATTCTGTGATCGATTCTTACGAATATTTCGTGTAAATTACAAGAAAAAGTTTCTAAGATCTGCAGCCGATTGGACGAAGCACACGATTTCTTAACTTCCAGGTTTATTTGTGGTCAACATGTTTTGCCAATCTGTCTGCAGTAATTAACCGAAAGGTTGGGAAAGGTCAACAAATGGCAGATTTGATAGATGCTTTAGTGTTTGTCACATCAGCTACGGAAAAGGAGTAGAAATTATCTGCATGTTTTATCAATCAAGTTAGTTTACATGTACATGTATCATTCATTCATAAAGTTTGCTAAGAACTAGATCCTTCAATAATTATGTTCCTCAATTTATATTTTTATATTGTTGCAGAGTAAAATAATTTTAGAATGCAGTGCATGTGCTTGCAGTTTATCTTCCAGAATATTCTTCACCAACATGTACAATTCCATCGATCAAAATTGTGACAAGCTGATTTTTGAGGAAGCAAGTTACTGTATAAACTAAGTTTTAAACTTGACAGCCGCTTTGAACTTAGGGAAACCTTTTCAGATCTCTCTAAGACCCATAAAAAAGTTTAGATTTATGGAAAACGTACCTAATGGACAGAAGGGAGTACATTTAACATTTTGTTGTAACAAAATCGCAAGCAAAATGAAACACTTGTAAGCAAAATGATTTTAGGGTTTGAAAATATAAGATTTAAGGGACTAAAAAATACATGTCAAGTTGTTTATATCATTGTGGCTGATTAGGTAACATTAAAGAGATAATTACAATGTAACATTGCAAAAACAAGAAAAATAGTAAATTGCGTCATCTTGGTTGTACGTCGGTGGCCAAGTCAGTACCTGGTTCGTCAGTATCTTGTCGGCCAACACTCAGCTGATATACAGTAGCTTGTAGTGTAAATTATGGTGCAGATTCTTTACCATAACCAGTTACGGCAATTTTCATCTAACACCATACTTCTGTAAAAAATGTGTACAAAAATGAGGAAACCCTAAACTAACATCTTTGGCATTTACATGTATATAAAATTCTGAAGTCAATTATTTCCAATTAATTTTCATCATCTCATAGAGCAAATATTATAAGAAAAGCAGGATGAAAGATGAAAGCCATACAGTCCAGAAGCATACATGTATGTATTGTCTCGCACTAAACACCCAGTCCAAAAAGTACTGTGCCACATACATGTACTTCATATCATTATAATTATTTTGAAATCATGTTTGATATACTGAGGTTTTTTGTTTTTGTAAAACGAAATGAAGAGAAACGAGACCTAAAAACTGTATTTTGCGAAACAAGAATTGTACAAAGATTTTTACTGCTTGTTTAGAGAAAAACATGCCTTGACATAAATATAATAAATAATAATTTAATTGCGGCTGTCAGAATTATTTATTTGTCACGGCTGTCACTTCATTAAAACTATTAAACTTTGTCAGTTTGTGTTTCGACTTCCATGTTTGTGTTTGTCAATAGTACAATGTACATGTATTTCGAACAAAGTTTGTTTCATTGCACAACCTTTAGATTATCTAATAAGCGCCCCCTCTAGAGCTTTAAATCTGTAATAAGTGCCTCATCTCTATTAAGCCCCCCCTTCACAACACATGAAGTTACAGTTTTTGAACACCGATTAATCATGTTTCAGAGACAGAGTGTTTTGTATTACATTATATTATAGGGCTAGTAAACCTGCATAGTATATACCTGTATAGTTATACACTTCACTTGCCTAGGAACATTTTGCTCATAGTCCCCCTCATAAAACGAAACGGTTCAAAATCTGCATATTTTTTTAAAAGAATTGTTGGTTTTCATGATTTCACAGAAATTAAAAACTTTGAGGGGGACCACACGGTTTTTTTCTTCATTTCAAAAGGGCTTTCAGAAAATGCGTCAAACAACCAATTAAACAAACTCCTTTGTAATAAAACATAGAAAATATTAAAATCGGTGTGGCCTTTGGACATCAAATTGAGGCTCTAATATTTGAGACACCTTACTCTTATTTCAAAATTACGAATCTGTGGTAAAAACAACTATAGAATGGCTTTCTTGCTATTTTCGTTCTTCAAATGTAAAGGTACAAAAGAGAAGTGAATAATGACCCCCAAAACCCTTTACTCCTATCTTAAGCACCCCCTATAGAAGGCCAGAAAATAAATAAGAGCGTTTACAGTATCTTGATTTGTTACATGTACCATTTCATATGCAGAGTTTTGATTGTAAAATTTTTAGTTATCATTAAACTCACACGTAAAAGTGTAAAGATATTTTGTGAAAAATTTGGCTTCAGTTTTTACAACAAACTAAGTTAATTTATAATATGAAGTTGCTCAGTTCAAGTTGCTGTTGGAGCTACAGGAACTCGAACTACTATGGAGACAAGTGACTGACATTTGGAACAGAAAGCGTGTGGCTACTAGGATCTGCACACATAAGTGACTAATAAGGATGGAATGCACCAGGAATGCTTGTGATTCTTCCAGTAACAAGTTTGCACATAATGTGTACCTGGAATGCACCCAAAGTGGATGGGCACACTTAAAATGGATGTGACACAAATTGGAACCAGTATCGTGCACAAGGCCAGAGAGTAGGCCATTCTAGCAGCTGAGCACCGATTGAACAACTGTAGTCTGTTGTTGAGCATAATCTGCTGTGTTAATAAAATCAAGGCTTTGCATGTTTTAAAAATTAACAACATAACACATCTCTCTATTTTTGATTGTTTGACTTCTCATTAAATTTTATTGAATCTTGAAAGTAAAATGTCATGGATACTTTATTTTCTTTACTGGATTTGCCAGATTCAAAACCAATTCCACAATCAAAACCAAACTTAATATGTAAACACTAACAGTACTCTGCAACTTTTCCAGTCAAATACAAGCGGTTTCACATGCGTGTGTGGATTTCTGACTCAGACTGGTTATTTATTTGCCACTGCTTGTGCTGGTTAAATACACTTTGTCTTAGAATAACAAATCAATTAAAACATTTGTCTCAGTTTGTGTCTGACAAGCACTGTCACAACTTCTAAAACACCAGTTGACATAAGGAAAAAACAAATTTGTAAATTGTGGTTGATGATATTTTGATTGACTGTGCTCGACTATAATCAGCCGTGATCAAGTATCATTGAGCATGAACGACTGTGGTTGATGATGACCAACTGTGAGAGACCAAGAGCAACCATGGTAGACCATACATAGTTGATCGGTTGATTAATAAGTGCTAAGCTGCTAGAGTGGTGTACTGTGCCCATACAGTTACCCCTGGCTCCCTCCCCTCCCCTCCCCAGCTAAAAGCTATGATTAGAGAACACTGCTTGTTACCTTGATGAGTAATAATGAAGAGCAACTCATCATGAACTGGGTGATTGCCAATCTTTTCACTGGCAAGTCTCTGGCAAGAAAGCAACTTGTCCAGCTATAAATGAAAAAAGTGGATTAAGTTAATATTAAGCTACAGTATTACCAAAACATTTTGAATTGCCAGCTGACATATATTCATAAACTATGTATAATATACACGTATTATTATTATTATTATTATTATTATTATTATTATTATTATCATTATCATTATCATTATTATTATTATTATTATTATTA